>JAURVB010011072.1:0-66201 GCA_033002965.1 Piper betle
TTCGATACAGAAATATCTATGGAATTTACATGATGGGTATTGATAATACTTATAAAGCCTGAGAAATTTATTGGAAAGGATTTTAAGAGATGGCAAAAAAGGATATTTCTTGATTGAAAACTCTAAAAATTTTATACACTGTGCTTGGGTTGGAGGATAATGCTGGTGATCATGGAACATGGTAGAATAGCAAGTAGAGAAAAATTTGAGAAGGACGATTACTTGTGTGATGGACAAATTTTAAGTGCTCTTGATGATAATTGTATTACCTCTATTTTGAACTAATTCATCTAAGGAGTTGTGGGAGTCCTTGAGAAAAAATATGGAAAAGAAGACATAGGAGATGAAAAGTATGTTGTGGGAGAGTACTTTGAGTTCAAAATGATAGTGGAAAAACTATACATGAGCAGGCACATGAAGTTCAGAACCTTGTAACTAAAATTATAGTGAAAAAGGATTTTAATTTATGAAAGGTTACAAGTTCCGGTCCTTATACATAAATTTACTCCTTTATGGAATGACTTTAAAGTCAATTTCAAACATAGAAGAGAAGTTCTGACAATGAATGACTAGATGTTTTCTATTCAAATTAAAGAGAATTATAGAGAGAACAATAAGAAGTTTCATGTTTCTATTACTAGTGAGGTGGACCCAAATGCGAATGTTGTTCAAAGTAAAAATACAAATTTGAATAGGAAAAATTCAAAAAGGGTGAAGTCTCAAATCTAAGAAAGATGCTCCATGGAAAAGCAAATGAATGACAAAGCTTCCTTTGTATGTGGTAGAATTGGGCATTTTGCTAAAAAATGTATTTGTAAGAAAGATTCTAAGGAAGAGAAAGGTGCCCCAAAGCCACAAACTAATGCTGTTACATCCAGTTTGGGTGAAACTGGACTGAGTAGCACAAAGTTAATCATCACAAATTTTGAAATTAATTTTACTAGTTCTTCTTCTTTGGATTGACACAAAAATACAAGTGCTAATGTCCATGTTTGCTACAATGTCTCCTTTATCTTCTTACCTGAGAATGAAAGAGAAAGTAGTAGGAGTTTGCTTAATCTACAAGGATTTAAAATAGTGTTTGAGTCTAGCAAAGTTGTTTTGTTGGTAAAGGCTATGTTTATGATGGTTTGTTTAAGTTGAGCATTATAGAGTATGTAGTATCAAACTTTGGTAATTTTAGTAACTATGTGTATCATATGCTAGAACTTTGTGATGTTTGACATGGGATCATTGATAATTACAATGCCAAACTTGTTATTAAGGGATTTATTAAATAGAAAGATCTAGATTATTTTAATACTTATTCGCCGGTTATACGTATAACTACTATCCAAGTGCTTTTGGCATTATCTACACTATATAAACTTGAAATTCATCAAATAAATGTTACGACTTTCCTAAATGGAGAGTTAGAAGAAGTGGTTTATATACAACAACCAAAAGGATTTATGGTACGTGGACAAGAAGAACAAGTGTGCAAATTAATTAGATCTTTATATGGTCTTAAACAAGCATCAAAACAATGGTACGAAAAGATTGATAATGTAATCAAATTATTTGATTTTATGTTATGAGATTTCGATAAATGTCTTCATTGGAAAACTTGTGAAAATTCATATATAATATTATGTTTATGTGTGAATGATATTCTTATTTTTGGGAAGGACTCAAGCAAGAGTAGTGAGACCAAAAGTTCTTGAATAAGAACTTTGAAATGAAAGATCTTGAACACGCTAACTTTATACTTGGAATCAAAATTTCAAGCACTTCAGAAGGTATAACCTTATCTCAGCCTCATTAAGTTGAAAAATTGTTAAAAAACATTATTTTTCTGAATGTAAGCCTCTGAATACACTACATGATTTAAGTCATAAATTGACAAAAAATGGTGAGTATAGTGTATTACAACTTAATTTTTGCCATATAATTTATAGTTTAAGGTATCTCACTGATTGCATGAGACCTGATATTGTCTTTGTTGTTGGCAAATTAAATAGATACACTCATAATCCCTATAGAGTTCATTGGCATGCTCTAGAGAGAGTATTAAGGTTTCCAAAAGGTACTAGTGAAATGGAAATTCACTATATTGAGTTTGCACCAACATTAAAAGGATATAGTGATGCAAATTAGACATTTGATTCAAATACACAAAATCCACAAGTGGATATGTATTTATCCTTAGTGGTATGGTCCTAGAAGTCAACAAAATAGAGAATCATTACCAGTAGGTTGAATTAGTAGCATTGGATGTAGCTGGTCAAAAGCAAAATGGCTAAGGGAATTACTTTCCGAAATCTCCATGCTTGAGAAAGTAATTCCTGCTATCTTAATCCATTGTGATAACCAAGCTACTTTTTCAAAAATTCATGGTAAAAATTACAACATGAAGAGCATGAGATGCATTGAATTGATGTACAAAATTTTTAAAAAGTTGATATCAACATGTATTATAACAGTAAGTATGTGAAGTATGTAGACAATTTAGCTAATGAGCTTATAAAGGGATAGTCCAGGGTACAAATGCAAGTATCATCGAAGGGAAGGGCGTTAAAAGTCATTAATTACTCACCGTTAGTAGCAACCTAATCTAGCAAGTGGTGATCCCATGAGCAAATTCAATGGGTACAAACAAGTTAACATGTGATTGGTGGGTCATTATAAATTATGTTGAAAAGTCATTCATATGATGATAAGAGCTCAAAACTGCAAAGTGGTTGACTTGATTATCTTAATAAGATTGAAGGTCTACTAGACATCATTTTGACTTGTAGAATATACTTTGAGAATCTTACCTATATAAATGTAATAATGAGGTCAGTTATTGAAGAAGTTATGACTTATCTCTTAGATGAAAAATATTTATGAAAATACAAGATACATAGTGCAAAATGAGAATATCACTATCCCGATCATACAATTACAATCACACTTATGATTTCTTGTTGGGTATATAATATTTTAGCTCTAAGGTATGAAGTTCAAAGACTATCTACTTTTATTTATTGAAACTTAGAACATTTAACTAGGGGTAAGTTTAAATTACCCAATACTTACTCTGAAAGGAAATCACAAATGATTTTTGCATTTTTTTTGTTGGTTTCAAAATAGGTGAGGATTGTTGGGGTTTTTTAAAATAATATAGTGCCTTGGTGCTGTGATTCTGCCCAACGCCCAGGCACCATAAGGCTAGAAAATTTCAGTAGTTAGCACCCAGGTGCTAGCATGCGTTTATGAACAACACCAATTCAATTTTCTGGCTTTTTAATCATTGTTTTCTCCAAAGGTGATGTCTTTTTATGTATTTCTTATTTCTCTTCAATCTTAGTCCCTTGTGTGGTGATTTTGAAGAGATCTTGGGTGTTCATCCTTGGTTTTCTAAAGTCTTCCTCAACAATCTTGCAGTATGGCCGGAGGTGTATACTCTCCTATTTGCTACACTTATAGAGGAAGAAATCCATTGTATCTTCGATATCAATTACTGGTGGAAGACACTAGTGTAGAAACTAAAGAAAGCATACAATATGTGCCTTGATTTGACTTTTCTTCATCGAAGTATCTATTTTCTTATGGCTTCATCTTATCAAGTGTGCAATTTCCAGTATTCCATGTTAATATTTTCCCATCAGTTGGTTGCTAGGTTGTTTAGATTCACCCTTAGTTGTGTTTCATATTATGATTTAGGTGCAAGTTTTATTATCATTGGATGATCTTTTTCACAACTTGCTAGTGTTGTGTAGTCTTATAAGTACTTGTTGTTAGTGATGTTTAACCATTGTTTACTTCATATTTATGTCTTATTTAATGTTATTAGATCTCATCCATAATAATATATCTCTTATTCTTGTTGTAAAGTTTTGATTTCTTCAATAAAACATGTGTAAATATGTTAGTATTTTCTTGCCATTTTTGTTATTTCATTCTTGTTACTCCATTGTTTGTGTGATTGCTCTCCTTAAATACTTAAGCATGCATTATTGATTGTTCTAAAATAGGTTATAACTCTAAATGACAAAGAGGAGCTTGTTGCAACAGACGTCATTAAAGCTCTTCTAACAAGTCTGTTAGAACTCGTTCTCTTTTTTATCGCTCCACTTTGTTAGGTTTGGTTTATATCTATGTGTATTAGATGACATGTCAAGAGGTAACTTTTGAAGGCATCTACGTAGGAGAGAGCCAACTATACACTTAAAAAGAGCTAAATCTTCACGGTAGTTATATAAAGATCACAAGTGAACAATTTAGTGGAAACAATTTTAACACAATAATATATAACAAATAAGCTCAAGAAACAGAAGGGAAAAGTAAAATCAAAGACAAATAAACACAAACAAATAAGTGGTGTGTGGAGCAACAAAAGAAAGGTAAGTGAATTCAAATAAGAATAAACACGCAAAAAAAAGAAGAGAGGAGATACAAGAAATTTTAAAGAGGTTCTTAACTAGTACTCCTCTATTTTATTCCGCCAAGTCCTTTGGTTGGGTAGGTCTTCATAGCTCCATTATAACAAACCATTTGTAAAATTTACAAACAACAAGTTAGGCCCCATTTATAAGTACTTCACCCTAGAAGCCTCTAACAAGTATTTCTTCCCCAAAGCGACATGCCAAGGATTCTATCTTATAATACCCGACCTAAGTACAAATTGATGGGCATAAGTCATCTCTTAGAAAAGTGGTTAACCCTACTTATATATAGGATCTTACCCTATGAGCTATTAAATATGCGATTAATTTTTATAGATTATCACAGTCCACTCAACTTTAGAAAATTTCAACCTCGAAATTCCTTTTTTAGGCTTTTTAGGCCTATTATATTCCACCCTTCTTACTCTAAAAAATTATGTCCACAGAATTTTTCCTGCACTTCCATTTTGGTCTAGTCCACCATCCAATACAAACCTAAGTCAACTCTAATACTACTTGTAACGACATGACCCAAGTGCAAACTAATGAACTTAAATAATCTTTTCGAAAATAATTAACCAAATTGAAGATATATAAGTATATCCTCATTTATATATAGGATCTTACCCTATGAGGTATTAGATGTGAGACTAATTTTTATAGGTTATTACATAGCCAACCAGTTTCAAACACCCTTGGAGCTCAACCATTTTTAAGCTACTATCCTTCACAAGCTCATACATTGAGCCAAGGGAGTCCTCTTAGCCTCATGTACAAACTCTCCTCGCACCTAGGGAGATTACAATTAGTTTAATCACATTTGAGCTAGCCTCATGTACAAAACACTCTCCTCGGTACATAACCAAACACTTAGGAATCTAAGTTAATAAGTCATGTCAGTCCTAACAAAAACTTGAGATTCCTATTTTGATCGAAGAGAATCTAGAGTTTACAATGCTAGCAAGTGGAATTCCAAACACACTCCCTAATGCCCTATTTATAGGTTTTCAAATCCTCTCCCAAACTAATGGTCATTGAGATTTGAACTTCCCATTTTTGCTTTCTCCAATGGCTTCTTGTAGCAACATCTTCGTATCAATCAGCTATCGAACGATTGACTAAATGCCAGTCGAATGTTGACTTAAAACTTGTCACTCCAATTTCAAGTGTCGAACCACGACTGAAGCTTAGCCAAAGTTTTCTCTACTTCAAATTCCTTGTGCCACATTAGCCGAGGGTTTTCCAAACCCTATTTGGCTACCAAACCCTTGATCGAAACCCTATTTGGCTACCAAACCCTTGATCGAAGTTTAGCTGAAGTCCTCCTTCACTTTGTGTTACGTCATCCCTAGGATTCCTCCAAGCACTTTAGTCGCCAAACCCACAACCATAGGTGTGCCGAACTTTGATGTTTCTTAGTTGTTCACAAAGCCCTAGGTCTTCGATTGTCGAACCACTGACCAAAGGTCAGCCAAAGATTGAACTCTATTATTCCTTTTTCTACACCCCATGTCTTTAGTTGTCCAAGCCCTAACCAAAGTGTACACCACTTCAACACTTCATTTGTATCTTTATTCTTGAATTTTTCATTTGGTTACTTGGCTTCAAAGCTTGTACTTGGAGAGTTTTGAAGTTGTCACATCAAAACAAGTTTCAACAACTTTTATCGTAAAACTCACTTTACTTAGACCATTTAAACAGGATTTCCACACTTAGTTGGAGTTCATTTTAATGTAGAATGGCTAAGTGGCAACATTTGTCAGAAAATCTACTTAGTTCGGGCCATCTAAACATGATTTAACTTTCATGGTTAATGATCATCAAGGATGAGATTCCTTGAGTTGATTTTAAACTAACATCCACTTCAAATTGTTTTTTAGCCTAAATATTATTTCATAATCATAGAATACAATATGTTTTTTTGACTTTGTGTGACTGAGGTGATGAAGATTATACACTCCTCTTAAAGAGAAAAAACATGAATCCTTAAGAAGAGTAGCTTAGGAGGTAAATCATTTGCACCTAAACGGGCGTAGAATATATGGGCACCATGTATTTTGGTGTATGTCATAATTTTTGCAGTGTTGGCCTCGTTATAGAGTTTAGGGCAGTTGATACACAGATAGGGGACCCAATGTAGTAACTTCTTGAGTGTTGACTTTGGAGTATACATGTGGTTTGTTTCCTTGGGAGTGGTTGGGCTTCCTTACTAGTTTGATTAGTTATTGTGATAGATGAGGGACTTTGGTTGATGATGTTTACTATATATAAGTGTCGAGCTCCTTAATTGGCTGGCTATAACGAAGGGATAATGAAGACTTCACTACTTGGACTTAGAGGCTTTGATGTGTGATTCGAGTTGGCTTCGAATTCAATAGAATACTAAACATCATATGTTTGTTTTCTTTTAAAAATTTAGACAAAATAGTAAACAAAAAAGATGATTTTCTTTTTAATAATTAAGAACATAGAGTTTTGATGTTTGGATATAATGCATGATAAGTGATAGTATGACCAATTGAAATTTTATAAGTTTTACTTAAAAAATTATGCAAATCAGCTTGTTTTAATAATGAAGCTAGAGTTTTTTACTTGTCTTTCACTCTCATTGTGAGATCCCTCAACTTATTCCCACATCTAATACTTACTGGGAGAAGATCCTGTTTATAAGTGAGAATGGACTATGGATCTTTAACTTGGGTTAACCATTTTAAAGAAATGACTTAGGCCCATTACGTGGCACTTTGGGCTGGTCGTTACTGGTGGTATCAGAGTAACCTAGTTACGTGTTGGATGGTGGGCTAGATTAGGGACGTTGGCTAGGCTAGCAACGGGGTGGACTAAGGATGTCGGCTAGGCTGCCGGTCACGGGCCGAAAGGTCGTGGGCTGGGGCTAGCAACGGGCCAAGTATAGGCATTTCGGGGACGAAATTTCCTAAGGTGGGTGGATTGTGAGATCCCTCAACTTAGTCCCACATCTAATACCCACTAGGAGAAGTTCTTGTTTATAAGTGAGAATGGACTATGGATCTTTAACTTGGGTTAACAATTTTAAAATGACTTAGGCCCATTACATTGCACTTTGGGCCAGGTCGTTACACTCACCTTTAATAAGTTTTTCTCTTTACTGCTCTTGATATGAACACATTATATTTCATGATTGATTTATAAATCCCTCTTAAAACACATATAGTTGCAAAAATTTTAATTTGGAGCCTTTTTCGTGATATAGTGCGGATTGTAGAATGTTAAATAAAACATTTTTTACTTTTAACTTCATCAGTTTTGAAATGGGGTATAATTTATAATCATTTATATTCTTAATATTTCCATTTTAGAAGGAGTTTGTATAAGCCATATTTTTATTGAATAAAAGTACATATGTGACAATATCAGGCACGTGCTTTCGACTAGTTGTACTTGTGAAAGGCATTGGAAAATATAGATTGAAGTAGTTAGGGCTGAATTTGAACTAAAATCAAGTTGAGTATCAATATATTAAATACTAGGTTACAAAGTCCATTTTCTTTTGTTAGATTTTGTTAACTCCTTCAGAAGTTGCAATGGCAACCTCCTTTCCTTTATCCACCTGTTGGAATTTCTTTACTGGCGCCATGATTTAACAAAGAACAGTAGATGATGAATGGACGATGAATGGATGATGAATGAATGAAGTTGGTGAGATGGAAAAGGAAATTGTATTTCAGAAATCAAAACCAGAACAGAGTAATTTCTTCTTTCTCTATTTCACATCCACCCCTGCTTTTATACTTCAAATCTTGCCCCTAATTTACCTTTTTGCCCCTTTCCTGCCTATTACAATCCCAACTCACTTTATTTGTATCAAACACTCCCCTCCCAAAAGAAAACCTTGCCCTCAAGGTTGGACAAACAAAGATACAAAACAAAAAAGTACATACTAATTTCAATTGTAGTACCACCATGATGAAGATGCAGAGCAAAAACTTAAGCCAAGTCATTTGTGGAAGACAAAGTCGTTGGTAATTCAGTATGAACTTGAACATCTGCAACCACTGCTGCTTTCAATTGAGAAATATGAAACACATCATGAATTTGACTCCCAGTTGGAAGCTGTAATCGATAGGAAACCTTCCCAATTTTCTCAATTACAAGAAAGGGACCATAGTACTTGGCTGCCAATTTGGTAATGTTGGTGGATCGAACTGAATGTTGCCGATATAGTTGTAACTTCAAATAGACTTTCTGCCCCATTTGAAATTCCTCATCTCTTCATCTTAAATCATGGTGATGCTTCATTCTCAATTGTGCATTTTTTAAGTTCTCCCTCAACTCAAATAACAATTGATCCCTTGTACGCAAAGTGGAATTGACCTCTTGCAGCTTAACAGTATCGGGAACATAAGATAAAAGTGTGGGTGGAGACATGTAGTAAACTGCTTCAAAAGGTGTCATTTTAATAGCCAACTGGTAGCCTGTATTATAGCAAAATTCTGCCCATGATAACCACTTTGCCCATGAATTATACTTCTCATTTGTGAAACACCTCAGATATTGTTCCAACACTCGATTGATTACTTCAGTTTGGCCATCAGTTTGTGGGTGGTATGCTGAACTATAATTGAAAGCCACTCCCTGAAGACGAAACAATTCATTCCAAAAAACACTTGTGAAGGTACTATCTCTGTCACAAACAATCAATGTAGGCATCCCATGCAACTTAAAGATATTATTGAAGAATAGCTGAGCGATGGTGACGGCTGTAAATGGGTGTGAAATAGCCAGAAAATGGCTATACTTGGACAATCTGTCAATAACTACCCATATTGAATCTTTCCCCAAACTCCGTGGAAGCCCTGTAATGAAATCCATTGAAATGGCTGCCCAAATCTGTTGAGGTATGGGAAGAGGCTCGAGCAATCCGGAAGGTAGCATTGTAGAGTATTTGAATTTTTGACAAATATCACAATTTCTGATAAATGTAATCACATCTTAATGCATCCTTGGCCAATAGAACATAGCTCTCAATCATTTGATAGTTTTAAGAACTCCTTCATGTGTGCCATTATGGAATTCTTTTAAAATGATAGGTATCAAATTGGTATCAGCAACTAAATAAATTCTGTTCTTGTAAAATAGAAGTCCATCCTTATACGCCCATTTTGGAGATAGTTTCCCTTCATGGAACTTCTGTAATAACTCTTGAAGCCTTCAAGTAGTTGCATAGGAAGCTTTGATCTCTTGTATCCATTGTGGTACTGGCATCAAAATTGCAGCAATAGTCAACTGCTTGCTATCTTCCTCATGCAATTCTAACTGTGGGCCAGAAAGACTATCAAATTGTCGTGATAATCCATCAGCAACTATGTTTTCTTTCCCTGGTTTGTACTCAATATTGAAGTCATATCCAATCAGTTTAGTGAGCCACTTCTGTTGTGCCACAATGTGCACCTTTTGTTCCCACAAGTACTTCAAACTAGCATGATCTGTTTTTACAATGAACTTGTGGCCCAATAAATAATGGCGCCATTTTTGGATGGATAAAATCAAAGCCAACATTTCCTTTTCATATGTGGACATGAGACGATTTCTACCATGAAGAATTTTGCTAAAATATGCTATAGGTCTGCCTTCTTGCATCAACACAACACCTAATCCCACTCCACTAGCATCACATTCAATTACAAAAGGCAATGAAAAATCAGGAAGAGCTAGGAGTGGAGCTTTTGTCAAAGTGTCCTTCAGATCATGAAATGCTTTTTCGGCCATTTCATCCCAAGCATAAACATCTTGTCGCAAAAGGTCATTAAGTGGTGCAGCTATAGATGCATATCCTTTGATAAACTTCCTATAATATCCTGCCAATCCTAAGAACCCTCTAATCTGTTTGATGGTCTTTGGTATTGGCCAATTAAGAACAGCTGATATCTTATCCAAATCCATATTCACTCCCTGTGCTGAAATCACATGGCCTAAATACTTTACTTCCCTTAATGCAAAACTGCACTTTTCTTTCCTTAGCAAACAGGTGTTGCTCTTGTAAAACATACAAAGTAGTCTCCAAATGTTGTAAATGGTCAGTCCATGTTTTACTATATACCAATATGTCATAAAAAAACCAAAATAAAGTCTCAAAGATACTTGGCAAAAATGGAATTCATCAAAGCTTGAAAAGTGGATGGAGCATTGGTTAATCCAAATGGCATCACTTTAAACTCATAATGACCTTGATGTGTTTGAAAAGCTGTTTTGTGCACATCCTCCTCATGCATACAAATCTGATGATACCCTGATCTTAAATCTAACTTTGAGAAATAAGAGGCACCATGTAACTCATCCAAGAGCTCATCAATATTAGGTATTGGAAATTTGTCCTTGATTGTTACCTTGTTCAATGCTCTATAGTCTATACACATCCTCCAACTCCCATCTTTTTCTTGACCAATAAAGCAGGAGATGAATAGGGACTGGTTATGCTCTGAATAATGTTTGCTTCCAACAGCTCCTTAACTTGCTTTTCTATCTCATTCTTTTGAATATAAGGATAACGATATGGTTTAATAGCCATTGGTCCCACTCCTTCTTTCAGAGGAATTCGATGGTCATGTGTTCTCTTAGGAGGAAGTGTTGTAGGTGTTTGAAATACCTTACCAAATCTGTTTAACAGTACTTGCAATTGTTGCTGTTCTACGTCCCTTAGAAAAGTTTGAAGCTGAAAACATTGTCCTGATTCCTCCACTAGCTGCAATTGCATAAGAAGCTCATGCCTTTGCTTCTTTATTATATTAGACATTTGCTTGGTGCTGCACAATTGAGAAGGTGGAGTGGCTAATCCTTGCAATGATGTGTGGACCCCATCTTTAGTAAAAGACATGGTTAGAGATTCAAAGTTCCAGATAATGGATCCCAATGTCTTCAACCATTGAACACCTAAGACAACATCGAACTCCTCTAACTGCAATGCAAAAAATTCAGCAAGAATAGTATGTCCAGGTAACTCAAGAGTTATATTAGCACATTTCCCTGCACACATCAGTTGCTGCCCATTTGCCACTTGTACTTTCAGTGTAGCACTAGATTGAACCTTGATCCTCAGCTTTTGTACAATCTTTGCATTAATAAAATTGTGTGAGCTCCCCGAATCAATCAATACGAGACACTTGCTGGCCATAAATTCTTCCAAACATTCTCATTGTGTTTGATGTTGAAGTACCTGTAAGAGCATGTAATGAAATAGCTGGTAAGTTGTCCTTACTGTTGACATCCTCCACTTGCAAGATATTGTCTTCACTTCCTGCTGAATCCTCCTCATCTAATATGCCCTCAATCAAAAATAGCTGCTTACATCTATGTCCCGGAGTATATTTTTCATCACATTTGAAACACAACCCCAACTCCTTCCTTTCCTGTAATTGCTTGACAGTCATTTCTTTTACAGCTCCTACTTCCTTGAAATTTGGTGCACTAACATTTGTAGTAGTTGTAGCTGCCAATTCATGTTTAGGTCTAGTACTTTGGGAGTCCCCTAACCACATTTTGCTTCTCAAATTATATTGCACCTTGCTTTCGATTAAAATGTTAGGTTCGAAGTGTTTTGCTAAACCTTGCGCCTCCAAAAGCGAAACTGGCCTTTGTGACTTAACTTCCACCCTCAATTGCAGCTTCAGACCACAGGTGAAACTACTAATATTTTGTCTTTCAGTCATGTTACCAGCTCGTGGAAGAAGTTTGTTGAATCTTGTAATATAATCTCTGACTGTTTCATCTTGTTTGAGTCTAGTTAAATCACCATAAAAATCTTCATAATCAGTAGGTCCGAACTGCAGATTTATAGCATCTTTCAAATCCTGCCATGACATTACTTCCTGGAGTTCTTCCATCATATCAAACCATATCAAAGCATCCTCTTCCAAATGATAACTAGCTAATCCCACATGAAACTATGGTTTAACCTTGTGTAATTTGAAAATTTTCTCACATCGACTAAACCATGGTACAGGATCTGTGGTTCCATCATACTTTGGAAAAATCATTTTCACAATCCTCAAATAATCATCATCTTGATGATTCCTTGGAAATCCTCTTGATCCTCCATTTGAACATTCAGTTTCCATACGATCCATAGTGTGATGTTGATTCTTCCCACCAGTATGTCTGATTTCAGCAACAACTTCAGATCGACGACATTGAGGAATTTCATCGATCAGTTTGCACTCACTTCCATTCCTCATTTCCCCACTCCTAGCATTGACAAACGAATTCATCATACTTCTATTATTTTCTCCACTTTTGATTTTAAACATTTCATCAAATCGAGATGATAATTCAGAAAGTACTGCTAATAGTTGAGATTGTACCTTTCGACTTTGGACTTGCTCCTTTCTGATCTCCATCAACTCCTCCCCCATTGAGGATGATGATGCTACAACCTGAGCTCCCTCGACCAGCTCTGATACCAATTTGTTAACTCCTTCTTTAGAAGTTGCAACGGCAACCTCCTTTCATTTATCCACCTGTTGGAATTTCTTTACTAGCGCCATGATTTAACAAAGAACAATAGATGATGAATGGACGATGAATGGATGATGAATGAATGAAGTTGGTGAGATGGAAAAGGAAATTGTATTTCAGAAATACAAAACCAGAACAGAGTATTTTCTCTTCCCCTGTTTCACATCCGCCCCTGCTTTTATACTTCAAATCTTGCCCCTAATTTACCCTTTTGCCCCTTTCCCGCCTATTACAATCCCAACTCACTTTATTTGTATTGGATTTAGACAAAAAAATTTGGTCCCAAATAATTTATTGTTTAATAACTTCAATTGTTAGTGAGGTTAGAATAATTTTTTGACATATTTTAGATAAAGTATTATTTATGTTTGTACTTTTCTTTTTGACAAAAAAATCAAGAAGAATAGATAAAGGTAAGAAATTAAGAATATCATTATTTAACAAATATTTGGTCGAAATTAGTGGCAGATTGGATAAGAAGATTCAAGACCGAGTTCTCTCCTAACTTGGGAGTTGGGATCGATAAATTCTAGTGGTTTTTTATTGGGGTTATATTTTTCTTTCAAAACTAATAAATTCATAATTTAGTGGCCAATATAAGTTAATATATGATCATTTTCTTTCAAACTTATAAATTTAGAATTAAGTGGCCAATATAAGTTAATATATGATCATTGTAGCTTCTCACTTAAATAACCTTTTTAAAAATTAGACCCTCTTTTTCAACGATGATTGTAAAAATATTAAGTAAGATCAGAATAGCTGGCAGTGGAAGGCTCTCATAGATCAATTCTAATTGGTTTACATCGAGTCTTTTTCATGGTTGATAGAGACTGTTGTGTATTATCTATTCTTTGATTTCCAAGGGTAGTAGAAAGAAACTATCTACAACAAAAGCGTAAAAAGATTATTTTACTAATTATAACCCTTAATGTCGTAAGGATTAATCTTCTTTATATAGAGAAGCTCCTACCCTTTCGAGAGAATGCGATACCCTTTAAGATAGTTGTGACTACCAGTAAAAAGAGGTATGTTTTCTTTTTGAAAGACCCAATTATTAGTGATGTATCTTTTCATACAATTAATATAATTTATATAGAGACTGCGGAGAGCAACCTAGTGAGATACAATTTTCAACAATAAATAAAAAATATTCAGTCAAAAAAGAGCTGCTGGTGATCAACTGCGATGTACCGTTTTATTTTATTTTTTTAATAGAGAGGTCAACAACTTTCCAATTAAAGAAGTAATAGGACAAAACTATCTTATAATCTTGATTACGTGGAAGCAATGTGATCAATCATCATCCATGATTTGCTTGCAAAAAAATCGGTCATCCATAATTTGAAGAGAGATTTTTGCCTGTTGGCTACAACCCTAAACAGATTCACATT
Source organism: Piper betle (assembly GCA_033002965.1). Classification (NCBI taxonomy): domain Eukaryota; kingdom Viridiplantae; phylum Streptophyta; class Magnoliopsida; order Piperales; family Piperaceae; genus Piper; species Piper betle. The sequence goes on from JAURVB010011072.1 coordinate 14,294, forward strand.
ATTTTAAGTTTTATAAGTAAAATCATTTTTATATGTGAAAATAATTTACTTACAAATGAAAATAACTTACAATACCTGAAAGTTTTTCTGATTCGTTATACATGCTTCTTGTATAGGAGTATCAGTCGTTGTGTTAGGTTCTTTAATTTAGCATATTTTACACGTTTCTTTGAAAAAAATTGAAGTATGTTACACTAACAGGGTCTTATATAATGAGGTCTACATATACATGCGATGAGTTCAAGAGTAAGAAATTTTTAAAGTTTTATCTTTTTTAGACTTCAATATGACCTAGAATTAAAATTTTAAAACAAACTTTTAAAAGTCTAAAATTTACTTTTATTTCAATTATTTTGAAAACCATGCTAAAAGATTAAAAACATTGGCTTGATTTGAAATTTATAACTACACTAATTAATTTTTTTTCTTTTTTATTTCATCTATGTAGCCTTTTAAGCACCGAGAACCACTCAATATAATCCGAATTGAAACTATAACTTAAAGCGTACATATAGGATACTTCAGTTTGTGTATACAAGGCTCTATTTTATAATTCTTTCCGTCTGTCCCAATTATTTGTATAGAATTGAATACTTTAGAAGATAATCTATAAGATCCCTTCACTTACCAATTAAGTTCTTTTTTCCCAAACTACTAATTAAGCTCTTGATATATCATCAATGCATGGGGGGGTCAAATTACTTGAAAAATTATTTTTCTATTCATGGCAGAAGCAAAGTTTACAAGTGGTGTGTGGAAAAAGCAAGTAGAGTGTTAGCTGGAAAAAAAAAAGTGTATAGCATGCGGTGGCATGTGGTCAGTGGTAAGCTGGTAACCATTGGAAATTAGTATATATCATCAATTCAAGGAAGTCGCATATGCAGTGCTTTGTAGCACATGATGTACTGTCGGACACCCAAAATAATATGCGACAAACTATTGCTTGCAAGGTGGCCAAACCTCTAGCTTAGCTTGTGTTCCAGAATCCAACCAAGCAAACCTAATATCCAACAAAGGTTTGCATGGTACAAATTTATTATATATTATTTTGATAAGGAAAATAGCCTCCACTCAGTTATTGAGGGCCTGATGACAGATCGCAGATACAGATCGTGTGAACTTGGCTTTTCCTGGAGTTGATCGTTCACGGTTAAGCAATTTAGTCGTCATGGCGAAGGAGAATGATTTTAGACTTTGAGCCTGCTTTGCGAAATATGAACACTACATGGATTTGTTGGTTTAAGTGACTTTGATGAATTTACTATAATACGTCTATATCTGTGCCGTTCTTATAATTTGACGGCCTACACAAAATTTCTCATTCTTCCCAATTTTCAATATTTCTCATTGTATCATTTCTCATTGCATCCACTCAATTATTGAGGGCCTGATGACAGATCACAGATCACAGATATAGATGGTCTGAACTTAGCTTTCCTGGAGTTGGTCATCACGGTGAGGCAATGAAGTCGTCATGGTGGAGGAGGCTGTCTTTGGACTTTGGGCATGCTTTTGCCAAATATGAAACATTGAACACCCACAACTTATTGTGAACATCTAATTGTTGGTTTAAGTGACTTTGATGAATTTACTGTAATACTTCTATATTTGGGTCGTTCTTATAATTTGACGGTCTACACAAAATTTCTCATTTTCTCTCATTTTCAATATTTCACATTGTATCATTTCTTTTATATATATAAAGATTTAAATACTTAATTATAATTTATGATAGGTTAAATTAGAAATACAAGAAGCATATTCATGTTCAAAGCACTACACTCACAATAACTTTATCAAAATAGTCATGGTCACAAAATCGTAACTATGATTCATTTTTTACATCCCATTATTAAAAAAACTAGAATTTTCCTGTCTTGAAGATTATATACAATAATAATTTAAAATATCAATATCCACAAAATTCAAAGAACAGATATATTTTTTGGGATTTAAGAATGCTTCCACATTTATTTATTTTTCTTGAAGACTGAACATTGATGATTGATCATGGTGTGATGAAAGATCTATATGCCTTTTTATATATAATAAGATGACAAATTTTGACTTTCTCAACTTTTAATGAGCGATTATCAAATGACTTATTATGATTGGTTACTATTATTTTTCATCTTTATCAATTTTATAATTTAATTATTTAAAAATTCTGAAAAATAATAAAAAATATTTATGTTTATCAATTTTTATTATGTGTGTTTATGAATTAATGTTTTCCATCTTTATAAAAAGTTCTTATTATGTACGTTTATGAACTTATATTTTCCTCCTTATCATATATTCAATTTAATTATAAAAAATTCTGATAATAATAATAATAATAGTAATAATTAGAGAACATAATAAAAATAATACTGGAAAAAATATTTGTATTTTTATTTTAACTATATTAAAAATTTTAAATATAATAAGATATAAGGGGTATAAAATCGAATAAAACAGTCATCTTTATCAAATTTATAATTTAATTAATTGAAAATTTCCAAAATACTAAAAAATATTTATGTTCATCAACTCCTATTTTCCATCCTTATAATATTTAAATAAAATTATTGATATTAATATTAATATTAATAATGACAGAAAATAATAATAATGAGAATGAAAACTGATTGAGCTCATAATTTGCATATATTAATTTTTTTAAAATATATTAAAATAAGAAAGTACTAAATTGCACAAAATGTAGGCAACATATTAATAAAACAGATATAACTTAAAAATAATATACCTTTGAAAGTATAATATATATATATATATATATATATATATATATATGAATTTATTTAAATTGTAAGTTTAAACTTAATATAGTAAATATTAGTTAAAAGTAGTTTCGGATTTAGTAGCGGGTTGATGAATAATATAAGATGAAGAGAATGATAATTAATTAAAGTTAACTTATAATTTTTTAAAAGATATTTATTTAAAAGTTCAATCAATATTTAAAAGCATGGATATACCCCTAATTTTATCAATAAGGAGATTTCATACCCAAGTAATCTTGCCAAATGCCATATATATAATTGAGATTCCACATCTAAGTGGATCAAATACCTAAACATGGACAGTCCACTATATAATTTATTACAAATTACCATTTGGAAACCGTAGTGGAGTGATGATTATGGTTACTAATTTCAAATAGGAGTTTTTGGGTACATTTTGACAAAATACGATGACAGTAACTAAGCCAATGATGACAATTATCACCATTTACTGCTTGAAATTAGGTTGGATAATTAAGAGATAAGGCGACGTTCATTTGCATATAAAAGATAAAAGCATCTGGGCATATTAAGTGTACTTCTCTCATATGGCAGCCCGACCTAGAGACTATTAAAACCAACCATCCCCAAAACTTGTACCTAGAAAGCTGCAGCCTGCAGGCACCATCGATCTATCTCTAATCTAATCTAATTTAATACACTTCTTTTATATAATTATTATTAATTATAATTTATATTCAAGTAATTGTTGTGTATATTATTTATCTAGATTTAGTAAATTTTATTTTTGTGACATACACATAAAAAATAGTAAAAATTTTAATTAAATAAATATGTGCTTATAAATAAATATTAAAATTAAATAATAATTTTAATTAAATCAAGTAAAGATATCGAATTAGAGCTAAATAATATTTAGTATTTTTTAAATAATAAAAAATAATTAATATTCTAAATTAAAACAAAATATCAATTTTTTTATATAAATTAAAATTACTATCTTTAGAAAAGATATTTGTAAAACATGGGCTATTTGCCCGATGCTTTTCTGAGCATATTATTTTTGCATGATTCTTGTTTTTGTGCACTCGCCACTATTAGATCTACACTTTTTATTTCAAGCCCTATGTCTCTTTTGATGTATGTATGGATGTAGGGGTGTTAAATTTGGCAAAAGATGACAGCTTTCGTGGTTCTTATGACATAGCTACCATTTCCCCCAATTTTTACACAATGATATACTTAGCTTTTGATGTCAATCCATTACAAAGTGATAGCTTACTATGTTGGCTTGTTCATACAAAATTATCATACTAAACTAACCACAAAACCACTAATTGTGTGATATGCTTGTTGTGATGTATGTCTATTTCGCCATGCTCTTAGTTTGTGCTCTATGATGAGCAACCTAAAAGTTGATAATAAAATTTACAAAAATTACATAAGGACTGTCCAATTTTTTAATGTAAATGTTTAAGATTTGGGATTAAATAAAAATCATATAGGTAGTTAAATTAATCAGTATTTTGAAGTGTACACGAATGAAGGGTGAACCCTTAGGTTGTGTCCCTACTCAAATGGTTTTGAAATAGTATGAAATTCTCTCATACGTTAGGTTGTGTCCCTATAATATCATAATAAAATTTGGGAGCATTTGGCTGAATAAATCATGAGTTAGGAGTTTTCCAAGCCCAATAGGTCGACCCAACTCCAGAAATGACTTAGGCAATACTTCTGATTGTCGAGCTCACTTAGGTTCAAATACTTAGGGTTTGAATTTGAGATTTTACTGGACTTAAGATCACGATGTTGGATAACTACACCAACTGAACCAGACCCATTTGGAGTATCCAAGCCTATGAACAACCATTAGTAAAATTAGTGTGCGGCCCAGGAGCACTGTTCCTAGTACTTTAGCTGACTTTAGTAGGCCTTATCTACCATGTTGGCCCATCAAAAATCACTTGGTAAAATTTAAAATTATTTTCAAATCTTTAGAGTGTTAGGGCCCACTGGTCCTAATTTTAGCCCATTTGGACATTGTTTGGCCTGTCTAAAAATCATATAGTTATGTATAATTGATTAAACAGTAAGCATTGGACTTTTTCCAACTAAATGTATGTGAAACCCTAAACTTTAATTAAGTAATCTAATGAGGTTTAATATTCCATTAAGCAATTAATGAAGTTGTTTAAGTGCTTTATATGTTGTGCATGTATTGAGGCTTTGCCTCAATGCATGTGCCAATGTGATCTGATTTTGATTTGGTTCTATCTTTTTGTTAGGAAACAAAGAATAAGCTCTTCGATCTAGGACTTGGAGCTCCACTCATCCAGGTTCGTAAGACTCTCCTTTGCTTCATTTCTACTTGAATACCTAAGTGCCAAGTGAAATCTTTTTTAGACGTAGGACAGTTTCGGCAATGCTTTATCAAATCCCTCGGTTGTTAGGCCATTTAGCCGTGTTTCCTGTAAGTTTAATAAAACTTCAAGGCTGAGATCCTTTGATGGTTTTCAAAAGATAAGATCCAAAAGTTTACTATACTACTCCATACCCAACCCTACTATATACAGTTTTACAAATATGAGAGAGCAGTACAAATATTATAAATTTCACTAGTACCCCGAGGTAGTACAAAATATGAGGGTCCTACGTAACGCAACACATTTTTAGAAAATTTGGCACAAACTTAATTGTTTCTTTGATACATGAGTACCGTGAAGGGTGTTATACAGAGGTTGTGAAGACGTAAGCTTGTTTGTATGAGTATGAATATTTATTGTGCTTGAGCATTAGATCTTTTAGTAAGTTATTTTGCTTACTACCCATGTGAGCTTCTGAAGTTTTTAAGTTCTCGTGGGTAATGGAATGTCTATTTGCCAATATTGTTTTAGTGGTAGTTATTTTAGACTAATAATCAATTGACGTTTTTCTAATTTATATTTAGGTGAGGTTCCTTGACGTTGGTCAACCTAGGTGCACAGATCAGGAGGCTCAGTGGTGGTGGTGGGGGCTGTATTGTTAGGGTATGTATTTGGACTATATTTTGTATGGATTATTGTACTCATGGGCATGAGCCCGAACTTAATCATGAACTATGTATGATTTTGGATAGAGTATGATATGTTGTTCGCGCATGTGTGTTTGTTATTTTACTTTATTTTACAATTTTTACTAATGCGGAGTGGGTAAACTTTGTGGCGAATGCTAACCATCGTCTGCAGGGTGTGTAAACCTTAAAGTCTTGGATTATGACGATGAGCAGATTGAGGTACACAAAACCCATTTGGTTGCAGCTATGTGCATGTGTCGAGAAAAGTGAATAAGAGGAGAATATGGGCCTTATAGCGTGAAGAACCCCACGTGAAGACCTAGTGTTAGGGTATGATGCCCAATCGTTTGATGACGTCTCTATGTTTAACTTTACATGTTGTGTAAAACTGTGATCCGACTCAGGGTTTTATACTCGTGAACCGGTTGGTTCAACAACCGATTCGAATTGAGTCAATTTCAAAACACGTGAACTGTAAAATTAGATTTAAGTTGGTTATCACATTAGGACAGGTTATTCATTACTTTTTGGTGGGTTAGCAGGCTTAGAACATGTCAATAGACAATTATTAGGTGTATTTTATTTTATTGGATTATATTATATTATATTATATATTTTTGGGATTTATTTTATGATTATTGACATGAGTAAGGAGTGAGTCAAGTTTTAATTATGAAATTACCATTGTTTTCTCTCCCGATCATTTTCTTCTTTCCCTGAGCATGTGCACCATATCGCCATGCTCTCATCTCCCCGTCACTGGTGACTAGCCGCGATGCCGTTGTTCGTGGTCTCTAGCCACCCTCTTGCCGTCACCACCGACCTCCCCTTCACTCTCCCACATTTTTTAGTTCCGTGTAAGATCCCAATTTTTCAGTCTAGTGGCAGACCAAAGTACAATGTTAAAAATTCATAAAGCTACTAATTTTACTACTATTGTACAAACTTCATGGAAAGCGAATTTCAAAAGCATAGGCTAGACCCTCTCAATAGCCAACTAAAATTATATATTTAGATACATAATTATACATACTGTGCTAGAACACACAATGGTACCACGTGCTACCTAGACAACTCAACCGAGCATATAATGTGTCATGAGCATACACATGTACTAGAATCTAGTCGATGGTAACATACCTCGCATCATGCATAATCTGTACACATGTACCGGAATCTAGTCAATGGTAATATGCCTGCATCATACATAACCATGCACATGTAACGGAATCTAGTATACGATTACATGCTCGAATCACAACTCACTGCTAGTAAGATCATAAAGAGAAGCACACATACACATTCATATAAGTGTTGGCAGCATGGGCCAACATGGTAAACCATGACCACTAAATCAAACTAGAAGTCTAATAACAACTTACAAACACATATGTATAAATGTTGGCGCATGGACCAACATAGGTAAACCATGACCACTTAATCAAACCAGAAGTTTGGTAATAACTTAATATAAAAAATATATACTTTAAAGTATCATTGTCGTATGGGTATGTTGATGTGTAACCAATTTTAATGCAAATTTCGACAAAGTTCAAAACTAGCAACCATGTTGAAAAAAAATTCAACAAGAAAGGTGGTTGTTTCCCACAAGTTCCCTCTTCTGGGTTTGGGAGGATGTATTTCTATAGATATAATTTGGTGAGTGAAAACATAAAGGTAATTATTGAAAGGTCATAATAAATTAGTCACAAATATATATACACTCCATAATAATGAAATATGAAAAGACAATTAATAAGCTTACACACTCCATAATAACGTAATACGAAAAGAAAATAAATAAAATTTATTTTAAAAATTTATAAATATTATTAAATTAAATTATTTAATAACATTTAAAATTTTTCGAGATAAAATAACCTAGTTATCTTTAGGGTTTTACAATATCCCAACTTTGGGAATTTTTGTCCCAAAAAGTATATTAAAGTCTTAATGAGAAAATTTGTTCAATCGTCTAATATATTGGATCATACCCCGATAGGAATTAAATGTGAGACTAATTTTTGGGAGGGCTTAGAAACCCCAAAAATAATTAGGTTATTTTATCTCTGAATAAATCTTAAATATTATTAAATTAATTTAATTTAATAATATTTATATATTGTTTTCAATAAGTTTTACTATTATCTTTTCATATTCAATATTATGGAGTGTGTAAACTTATTTATTGTCTTTTCATATTTCGTTATTATGGAGTGTATATGTATTTATAACTAATTTATTATAACCTTTCATTACTTTCCTTTTCGTTTCCAGGTACCAAACTACGTATATATAAACACATCCTCCCCAACCCAAATGGGGGGAGCTTGTGGGAAACAACCACCTTTGTTAAATTTTTTCAACATGGTCGCTGGTTTTGAAGTTTGTCAAAATTTGTAATTAAAATTGGTTGCACGTGGACATACCCGTAAGTCCATGATCCTTTAAAGTATATTTTTATATATATTAAGTTGTTACAATTGGTATCAGAGCGAACCCGGTTCCGTATTGAATGGATAGTGGAATGTCAAAAGTCATAGAAAGGAATTTTGAGGACGAAATTAATTTTAAGGTAGGTAGAATGTATGCCTTCCAAAAGTATATAACTGGCATACTCTCATATATTCTGATAACTCATTTTTTTCTGCTGTGTTCATGATGCTATCATCATATACTTAGGTACGCATGACCCTCATGGCTCATACACGTAACCGGCATCGGCTCAATACACGTGTTCTGAAACATACTCAACTCGAAAATAATGGTCGAACCGACCGCATCTGAATATAAAACCCTAACTTGAATCGTAGGTTTTACATGGGCACCGCTTTGGGCAGAGACCTCTTCGGGTCCTTGCGGCGTACCCAAGCTCAGCCCTGGCTGAGTCTCCCCTTGCCCTGAGCAATAGCCATGCCGACTACAGCCGCGGCATTGCACGATTAATTCATAAATTTTATTGCATGATTAATTGATGAAAACTTATGTGTGGCCAAAAATGATTAAAATATCAAAATATGCTTAAATTTTTTTCCAAATTGTGTAAGTTCTTTATTAGATGATCATGGTATTACGTGATTTGAATCGAATAGATGAACATTGTGTTAAGTGTTTAAAATATATAATATTTACCCATGTTTTTAATATGATTTTATACTTCCCATGTATAAACATTATTAATTAAATGATATTTTACTTTATTTTTTAGTGTTAATTAATATTTTATTAGATATGCTTAATTTTTTGTGTTTTAATGCAGAAAAAGATGAATAAATTAAGCTTTGGAATTGAATGATCATGACACTTGCCCCACCCAATGGATACAAGTTATGATTTTCAATGGAGTCAGGAGTTGGAAACTTGAAGGAACATCATAATTAATTAGATTACGTTGATTTGTGAACACCCTCTTCAAATTCTTGTATCTCCACTTCTATATAAAGGGGTGGTCATTTGTTGTTGATCATATCTCAACTTCTAGCTTAGTAGTTTAGTGAAAGAAAGTATTTCTAATTTTTGTAATTTCTTTCTCTTTCATAATAAAAATTAGTTTCTTCTTTATAATATTTTCTATTTTTATTATGGAGTAGTCTTATATTTCGTTCTAGAGAAGAATGGAACTTAACATGATTTAATTGAATTTATTTGAAGTTCTTACTCTTTTATTCAATCGGATTGTTTGAATTATCATGTTCTAAATGCTAAAAGTAGATTGATCACCTATTTCTTAGATCATGAGGTTTAATTAGATTTACGGAGAAATTAATTAGATTAGTCATTGATAATTCACCATACGACGAGTCTTTTGACTTCTTTGTCGTTGTGGTCGGAAGATACAAAACACCGTATGTGATTGTAAGGCAAATCTTAATGCATTATTTTGTTGATTAATCAATTATCACTGGGAGGTAGAAATTGAGGCAAAACAATAAAAACATGAAGGAGCGGGAGCCACCATGTCATATAATTATCCTAGATCGACAATCCGAGGGAATAAAGGATAAGAGTAAGATTTGATGAAGATTGAATTCATGTTAAGGGAAATTCGTTTTTAGAACGAGTTTTTTCAATTTAACTTCTCCTTTTATTTAAAGTTATTATTTAGATTTAGTTAAGTCAATTATTTTGCTTTGCTCTTAATTTGATTTTCTTTAATTAATTTAAGGAAATTCATCTCTCTGTGGGAACGATACTCAAATTTATCATTATATTAATGTTTCGACTGTGTATGCTTGCATGTCACTAAAAATATTCGAACAAGTTTTTGGCGCCGTTGCCAGGGAGATCAAATTTTCTTAATTAATTTAGGATTAGAATTTTGAGTGTTTTTATTTTGTTTTAGTGTTTGATTATTTTTAAAAAAAACAAAAAAAGGGAAATAAGGAAAACAAATACTATATCATTGTCTTCTTCCTTGTTATCATTTATTTGTTATCAATTATTTATGCATAGATTAGTGCGGTCACCCTTGTCTTTTTGTGATCCAAAGATTGAAAGGACTTTGAGAAACTTGTGTGCCACTGGAAGAAGAAGCCATGCATCCAAGGAGGACTACCAGAGTTTTAGAATTAGATGCACTTACTGCTTTATCTACTCAGGTTAGTGCTTTAGCTAATCAAGTTCAAAATCTTAATATGGAGGGACATGTTAAGGCTGTAGAACCAAGGTGTGAATGGTGTGGACAAGGACATTTTACAGGTCAATCTGTAACTGATCAAATAAACTACGTAGACAACTTTAATATGAACAACAATCCCTATTCCAATACCTATAATGCAGGTTGGCACAATAACCTCAATTTTTCATGGAATAATTCTCAACACTCGACTGTTGTCCCCAATAATCCACCACCACCATCAAAACATTATCAACCCCTTCACTTTCTTTTTAGCAACAACAACAACAACAACCGGATTTGATCCAAATGTTCAATTCCGTGTAACAAACTATGCAACAATTTATGCAGAATTAGCAACAACAACAACAACAGTTTATGCAACAAGTTATGGTGCAATTAAACAAGGAACCAAATGAGCGACCCAAGGGTCTACTTCCTAGCCAACTAGAACAACCAAGGAATGATGGTCAAGAGTATTGCAAAGCTATAACAACCCAGAGTGTTATTACTTTACAAGAACTAGTTCAGCCCAATGAAGTTAAGGAAAAAGATGAAAAACCAAATAAGGAAAATGAACTCAATATATTGGTTAGCTTACTCGGATGCAAAGGGGATTAGTTTAGTAATTCATTACATAAAACCATAAATTCTCTTTGTGAAGAAGATATTGATGTAGATGAGATGGTTAAAGTATTAGATTCACAACCAATTTTGCCTCGGCGATTCAAAATTGTGGAAACATTAGATCTACCATTCCACAGATTGCTGCCATCAGTTGAAGTACCACCTATTTTGGAGCTAAAGCAACTTCCAAAACATCTCAAGTATACTTTCTTAGGGCTTAATGACACTCTTCCTATTATTATATCTTCAGAGCTAACTATATTGCAGAAAGAGAACCTGCTTAGAATACTAAAAGATCACAAGTCAGCTATTGCTTGGACTATAGCAGACAAATATGGCATCTGGTATGGTTGCTGTCATTTTCTCCTGGACAAAAGCTTTTTCCACATGGTGCAATTGAAATTAAGACTGAATAAGGGGATCAATCATTTAAAGTCAATGAAGAATGGGTCAAGTGTAAATTTAGTTATTCATGATAATCATCCACCGACTAATTGGTTGAGGGAGTTCTCTTTCACTTCTTTCTCCTCATTTTTATTTTTGAGGACAATGCTTAGTTTAAGTTTGGGGGTGATGCCTTAATTTTGTGTATATTGTTCATGCTTGACTCATGTTTAGATTTAGATATATATATATATATATAATATTATTAATTGTGTATTTTAGTATAAAAATTTTATTATACAATGGCATTAGTCTCTTGGTTCAATGATAGATAGATGTGAATTAGTCTTACCTTTCTTGGAAAAACTTGATTAATTGATATGAGGGATGAACTGAATAAAAGATTGCATTCGAGAGTTGGTTCTCTACCTTATATTATTTTCCCAATCCTTTGGTTTAGAAGATTTCAATGAATGTTTTGCAATAAGGATTGTAAATGATGGACCATGACTTTAAGAATTTGCCATAGTGACTTTCGAGGCAAAATATTTGGCTTGCCATGTTGATGGAAAATGATATAGGCATTTCTTTTTGATGAGTCTGGGCCTTTCTTCAAGCCTACCTAATATGAATTATCCTCTGTACACAATTTCATGGCCTTTATTATACATATTTGTTTAATTACCCTTATTTTAGCCTTGGCCTTTTTATTGAAAATATATCTTGCTGCTTGAGTCCTAGTACCCTAGTGTTTTGAATGCGTTCTAAATTCTAACAAGGATGAAACTTTGAGTAGTATAGGGGGAAGGCATTGCTTATCATAGAGTGGTGGTTGAGTAGATAGTGTGGACTTTCCTAACACTTTGCTTTGTAAAAAAAAAGAGAAGAAAAAGAAAGAAAAAAAGAAGAAGAAGAAATTGAAAAAAAGAAAAAGATGAGGCAATGATCCTCCACCAGTAAATACAAGATGAAGCAATAGTCTTCCACTGGTTTGAAATAAAAGGAAAAAGAAAAAGCAAGAGGTAGTGAATGGAAAATCAAAGCAAAGTTAGTTTTTATATTAGGTCAACTCGATACTACATTTAAGGAAGTTTGTGTCATATTGCTTGGGGATTTATTGTACATGTATGCCAAGATTTAGAAAGGATTTTTAATTCTAGGGTGCAAATTAGCCTCTGATTTTTCTATCTTGTTTATCCTATTTTTGGTCCCTAGCCCCTGACCCCGTTACAACCTATAAAGACCTATTGATTCCATTAAATTGACATTGCCTACATTAGTGGATATGGGAGTGAAAGGTGAACATATTTAAGCATGTGCTTGATTGTATTCTCTTGGTTGCAGATGAGAATGATAAGCTAATAGATTATCTTACCCACACATACACGTAGAGCCTTCTTTTGGGTGTGATTGATGAAAGGGAATTTCTGATTTAATTGACATCTTGTTGCCTCTGGATAGTTTGATTACGAATCATATGAGAACATAATGGGGACTAAGTATTTTTGTGTAGTAAAATTTTCTTTGTTATGATGTTTTGCTCGGGACGCGCAAAAGTTTAAGGTTTGTGGGTGCGTTAAGTGTTTAAAATATATAATATTTACCCATATTTTTAATATGATTTGTACTTCCCAGGTATAAATATTATTAATTAATTGATATTTTACTTTATTTTTTGGTGTTAATTAATATTTTATTAGATATGCTTAATTTTGTTGTTTTAATTCAAAAAAGTTGAATAAATGAAGCTTTAGAATTGAATGGTCATGACACTTGCCCTACCCAATGGATACAAGTTATGGTGTTCAATGGAGTCGAGGAGTTAGAAACTTAAAGGGACATCATAATTAATTAGACTACGTCGATTTGTGAACACCCTCTTCGAATTCTTGTATCTCCACTTCTATATAAAGGGGTGGTCATTTGTTGTTGATCATATCTCTAACTTTTGGCTTAGCAGTTTAGTGAAAGAAAATATTTCTAGTTTTTGTAATTTCTTTCTCTTTCATAATAAAAATTAGTTTCTTTTTTATATTATTTTCTATTTTTATTATGGAATAGTCTTTTATTTCGTCTTAGAGAAGAATGGAACTTAACATGATTTAATTAAATTTATTTCAAGCTCTTACTCCTTTATTTAATCGGATCGTTTGAATTATCATGTTCTAAATGCTAATAATAGATTGATCGCCTATATATTAGATCATGAGGTTTAATTAGATTTTGGGAGAAATTAATTAGATTAGTCATTGATAATTCATCATACGACGAGTCTTTTAACTTGTTTGTCGTTGTGGTGGGAAGATACATAATACTGTATGCGATTGTAAGGCAAATCTTTATGCATTATTTTATTGATTAATCAATTATCACCGGGAGGTAGAAATTAAGGCAAAATAATAGAAACATGAAAGAGCGGGAGCCACCATGTCATATAATTATCCTAGATCGACAATTCGAGGGAATAAAGGATAAGAGTAAGATTTGATGAAGATTGAATTCATGTTAAGGGAAATTCGATTCTAAAACAAGTTTTATCATTTTAACTTCTCCTTTTATTTAAAGTTATTGTTTAGATTTAGTTAAGTCCATTATTTTGCTTTGCTCTTAATTTGATTTTCTTTAATTAATTTAAGGAAATTCATCTCTCTGTGGGAACGATACTCGAATTTATCATTATATTAATGTTTCGACCGTGTATACTTGCATGTCACTAAAAATATTCGAACAGATATCAACAATAAGTTATTGATAACACTATGGTTGAATGATGAGTAGAACCATTAGGTTTTTCCCTTTATTCAGACATTTGTTGATTAAATCACTTTGACAATCACTATAGACTTAAACTCTAGACATGTCAAAATGGTTAGGGATAGTAAAAGTTATAGTGTAGTCAGTATGAATAAGTGAAATAGTTGAGGTTGGGATTTTTGAGTTGCTTGCTCTGGTGTGAGTAATGACAGTGAATGAAATTGTTTTATGTCTCAATTAGTAGGTATGCACCAGTTGCCAGGTTAGGATGTAAGAAGAAGGTAATAAGTGAGTTGATTTTCACGAATGTGATTAGTTCATCATGATTATTCAGGTTATGTAGTGATAACATTTATTTAATAATCTTACATGTCTTGAAGTCTTTGTTTTTGTTAAATGTTGGTGAACATATATACTTATACATTACATTTATACATCATATAGTTAGAATTGGAGTTAGTATTAAGTTGTGATGTGATACCTTGATTTTGGTTCACTTAAGAACTAAATCAAGAATGTTACAATCGAGTCTAAGTCATGTCTAAAGTTGTTAGTCTATAAGACTCAATCAATAATATAGATCAAAATAACTACTTTGACATCAAGAGAATGGAAGACAAAAACTCATTAAATATAAATAAAAGTATAAATGAAAATAATTGCATTGAGCTCAAGTGTGTGTAACGTTTATCTATCCTCCCACTAAAGCCGACTTAAGATCACAAGACCTATATGTATAATAGGAAAGATGTTAGTAACAAGTGTTACTGGTCCAGAAATAACTAATAGTCAAATTAGCACAGGAGAGCTGACCTTCATATTAAATATAATTATTTATATATTTCGACACAAAATCTCTCATAAGGGTGCTAATTAAGAGCTATAGGCTTTGGCTCGACAACATCCCATTCTTACTCATCTCATACCTCGGCAAACTCTAAAGCTATCCCTTGTGTGGGAACATAAATTTCTTTTCGTGATTCCTTTAGCCCTCTACATCCATCGTATCATTCTTGGCCCTGAGCAAAGAGGCTGAGTACTCTCAGGCATGCACCTTCAATACTCTTTAAAATCATAAGTCTTGACATTAGGGCTTTCGAAATTAGACTCGAGGGTTCTCATCCTTGAAGATTATTAATCTCAAAAGTAAAATGATTATAAATGGCCCGTGTTGAGTGGGGTCTGATAAAATAGTTACTTAACACATTTGGCGATCTGAAAATTAAATCAGATATAGACTATAACAACAAAAACTTAAAAGAGTCCTAATGGACTTGTGGTCCTAGCTCCAAGTGTGACGTCTCATTTACGGCAATCTCGGACTCCGAAACCTTCATCGTTACCCATTGCTAAGTAAAATACTTAAATCTTTAATAGTTTGTGGTGTGTTTTCACATCATCAATGCATCCTAATGAAGAACCGTGCTATATAAACCTACAACAAAACATCGAGCACGTAAATTGAGATATAATAAGGAAAAGAACAAATAAATAAATAAATAAATATACACATGAATAACTAGATAAATAATAAATACATGAAAATAATAATACTCTAATCATAAATTAATAATATAATTATGCTATATAAATACACGACTAAACATGAATAAATATCACATATATTTGTGTGAGTAAACATATAAAAAATTAAATAATTAAATACTTAATCATTTTATAAATAAATATATAAACAAACAATTAGTTAAGTTTAATTAATCATGAATAAAAATAATAACATAGTTATCCAATGTAGAATAAGTAATTAAATTCAAATAAATAATAACATACACACAACGAACAAATAGATAAATAAAAAAATAAATAAATAAAATTTAGTAAACATAAATAATATTAATATTAATAAATAAATATATCAATAATGATAATAATAAACAATCACATAAGCATTCATCATATATGACAAACATATAAATAAAAAGAAATATATAATGAATTAATAAATAAATAAAACACTCATAGTAGCAAAATATGCTAAATAATATTAATATGCATATAAACTAATGTAGGAGCTCTCGAATTACAAAAATCAGTCAAAAAATGACTGAAAATGGGTTAAAACAATTTGAAAATAGCAAGCGTAGTCAACCCACTCAAATCGAGCGAGTCGACTCTGCCGAGTCTTGCAACAATGTTGGCAGAGCTGGACTCGGTTGCTGGGTAAGGCAGCTGGATGCAGATGCGGACTCAGGCATGCAAACAGGTTGGCAGGCAGGTGAATAGGGTCAGGCAAGACGATGCGAACACGGGCTGGTGACATTAACGCAGGCAAATGGGTCTGACAGGGCAGGCTGCGCCCATCTACAAAAAACATCGAAGTGGAGCGATTGGGGTCGCTGCTAGTTGGAATCGACAGCCCAGGTGCAAAGGAAGATGATGTTGGTGGTGGTGGTGGTCCGAAGAGTCTTTTCATTGGCTGGCCGGAAAAAGGCCAAAAGGAGGCGGAATTACCGTCGGGTGTGGTAGTGTAACCAGTGGTGATTGCGGTCATGGCGGTGGTCATGGGTGGTCTCAAAATGAATATCTTGGAAAGGTAAACCTATTCCGATGGTTGGATCTGCTGGAGGTGGCTCACCGTTGCCAAAAAATGGCTTGAACGACAGCCACAACGGACCTTGCTGTCAAAAAGCCGTTGCTGGCGGCAACTATGGCGACGCTGGTGGTCATGAGAGGTGTGGATATATAGCTTGTCATAAGGCAGTCATGGGGGTGCCAGTCTAGTAGGTAGGGGAGGGCCGAAGACTCGCCGGCAGTGAGCCGAAGTGGCGGCGGCACTAGGGGTGGAAACTCCAAAAATCGTAGGAAATCTTTGAAAAATAACTTGGTGAAGTTAGGGTTGACGTGGATGGCTCTGATCTTGCCATGTGGAATAATTTGAACATCCGACAACTCATGGCTTAGTGGGGCTCACCTATGGGCATGTGCAATATGTACACACACACACACATAGATATATATATATATATATATATATATATATATATATACACGAAATGCTCGAATCGAGACTGCCCAAAGTCAAAACTAACTCAAGTCCTAAGAGTGACTCTATAAAGGAAAATTGAGGTAAGAAGGCTAAATGTGTAACACCCCATTTTTCGGTCCAAGGGTGGACCGAAGTGCAATGTTATAATTTAGAAAACTATTCGTTGGATTAGTCTCGTAAAAACTTTACGGAAGCGAATCTCAACCCTTGAGGAGGTTTAAGACAAGCAACCTTATAGGGTTTCATCACATATGCATGTTGATTCATACTAGCATAGAGAAACTTTTAAACTTAAGAATTCACCCCTAGCTACAATAGAGGCAAAACCTACTGTGCGAGGTGACTCTTAAAAATGCTAATGATCACTCTCAACTGTAGAAGAGGCACACACCGACTACAATCTTGAGGTTGCATGTTGTGACATGAACCTTTTCTTAGTACTTAGTTTAAGTGATTTGTTACATTTCTTAATTTCTTACAAGAGGATGAATGCAGAGAATTTGAACATGGGTCGTGGTTACCTATTCCACATACCTGACATGTGCAAGAAAATAAAATAATTAAATATACCATCATCGGAAGCCAGGGCATCAAACCCTAACACCCAGACTTCACATGGGTCTTCAAGCGGTGTGAACAGTATGCTCCTCCTATCCATGTTTCTTTATCACACACTCACACAGCTACAACAGATATGTTTCGCGTACCTGGTACGCTCCTCATCGTGTTCCAAGACTTTGAGGCTTATACCTTGGAGAAGATAGTTAGAGTGCCCCAAAGTGTATCTGCACCACAATGATAATGTAATTATATATAAAGCACACGTGCACAATAACGATCAATTGACTTATCCTGAAACATACAAGTTTATAAAACTTTAGGGCTTATTCCAGTAACATGATACATCTAAATTTCATATCAACTTGATAATTAACACAAATATAACATGAAATCCCCCTCCATGAGCCGTCTGATCCATCCACCTACGCTGGTCAAGAAGACTAAACACCTACATATATTAGAGAAAAAACGTCAGCAATCAAAGAATTGATTACCAGTCCTGTAGAGACTAGGAGTATAGCATTATTGGCAAATGAGTATCTAAACAGCCACGAAAAAGTTGTAGAAACTTCAAGAATCATAAAGGGTGATAAGTGAAGGCTGATGCGGCCACATATCATACCATAATTGCCTACAAAGAGGCATCTTACAAACATATAGACATACATCTATTGCTTATGCCTTCACATCTTCCATTTATCATCAGCCACAGTACCCATGTGGCTTGGAACCAATGTGCCACAATTTCTGGAAATGCGCTGCGTTCGCAGTACCCTACATACATTGCACTACTTAAGGGTAGAAGGGCTACTAGTGTAATTTGCATATCTTCATACCACTCACTCTCTTATTTGTAAAATCTATAAAAATGAGCGTACTTATATAGTTGGCTTAGGGAAGAAGCTTGTATCATACATTTCTGGAGCTTAAGTTAAAAAACCAACAAGGGATCTCATCCTTGTAGTTTTATTAAACATACGAAAAAATATGACAAAATGGCCCGGTATCGGAGAGATCCAATAAAAGTGCCGCCACACTATCGTATTGTTTAAAACATGATTAAACATGCCACTCAAGAGCCAAACATAAGGGTGAAGCAAGAAAGTCCTACGGACTCGGGTGAGTGGAGCTCTACGTCCTTAATCAATGAGCTTAACTAGCGTAATCTAATATGAGATGGAATCCGAATCACAATCGGATTACGATGGCACACAAGATGAAGCAAAGCCTCCACATATATACAATATGTAAAACTTAATTAACTTACTTATTTTACTTAGTAATGGGTTAAACCTCATTAGGTAGTTTAATTTAAGGTTTGGGGTTACAATTCTACTTAGTGCATGATTTCATACTTAGGGTTTAATCGCCAAACTTAATCGAACGATTTTTCGGACAAACCAAATGGTATCCGATTAATCTAAAATTGGAACCCCTAGTTCAAGACACCCTAAGGGTTTGTCATAAATATTAACAAGTGATAATATGTGGATTATCATGTTGATTGAGGTCAATTAAGGTCAGATTAATGTGCTGTGAACAATACTCTGTCACTATACATCAAACTTCAAAATTTTGGCCCATGGGCCCGAGAAGTCCAAATGGGCCTGGGTCAATTGGAATAGTTATATAACACTTGAAAGATTAACCCATTAATATTTTAGGTCCAATTTTCTTGTAATTGGGCCTACGTAATCTTTCCAATCTTAAATTCTGATTTAGTAATTTCTGTAATTTACCCAACTATGGTAAAATTAGAAAATTTTACTGAATTAAATACATACCCAAGTGCTCCAAACATTCACATAGACAATATTAGGATACTTAGTAAACTCTTTAATTTATTATCTAATTTTCCCACAGATGAATATATTTTCCACAGATTTTTCAATTCAAATAATAGAAACAGGATTATGAACTTAGTTCATGTGTACTCCAAAATTTTGATCAAATTAACCAGTAGAATGAATTTTGTTTAGCTCTAAAATTTTCAAGGTTTGATAAACAATTATTTTTTTATTAGGTAATCTTTATAGATTTTTATGTGATCTAAGTTTTAGTCGAACATGTAACTAAATACAAAACATAGGCAGTCAATACAGAAAACAGCAGATGCACACAATGATTCATTAATTTTGTTCAGGCATTAGTAGAGGTAATTTTAGTATGGTAAATTTATGATATTAAGATCACAACATTATTAACATATGATCATATGATATATTATGAAATTAAAATCATAATAAGGTGTAAAAATTGGGGAAATGGGTGATCAGGTCAGTGGAAACTTGAAAGTTGCCACCTTTAATCCAATTTTGAACTTTATCATGATCCTTCATGCCAAATCAGTCGACATGTTCAGGATGTAACTTGTAGATTTATGTTGTGTGAAAACGAAAAGACCAAGATCATACAAATCGGAAATCTAAAACATGAGTTATGTATTTTATGCTCAACTAGTGCAGATCTGGACACACAAGTGATACAAAAATCATAATTATTTATATACGCATGATAATGACATGAAAATACCTCTCAAAATTCTTTAAGAGTCATATCTACATGGTACAAATATAATAAAAATGAAAACGACAACATCAATATACAAAACAGCAACGCAAACAAGAATCATCAACCAAAACCGAGAAGGAATATACCTTGAACGGTTCAAGGGGAGGTCACTTAGAGTTTTCTAACTCCAAGTCCTTCAACCCTTAAAAGAAGAACATCTTGAAAGGCCAAAGAAGGATAGAGAGAGCTCAAAGAGTGGAGAAGAAGGTTGGGAGAAGGAGTGGAAAGGTGAGGGAGTGGGTGGATTTTTATAGAAGAAATGTGGTTGGTTTGGTGATGTCATAGGTATGGGTACCATACCTAAAGAGGAATGGGTTGGCTTGGTGATGTCATAGAGGTATGGGTGTCATACCTCTAGAGTTATGGGTGCCATACCTGTAGAAGTATGGGTGCCATACCTATAGAGGTATGAGTGTCATACCTATAGAGGTATGGGTGTCATACCTATAAGGGTATGGGCGCCATAATTTTTATAAAAGAAGTGTGGTTGGTTTGGTAATGTCATAGGTATGGGTACCACACCTAAAGAGGAATAGGTTGGCTTGGTGATGTTATAGAGGTATGAGTGTCATACCTGTAGGGGATGGGTGTCATACCTTTAGATGTATGGGGTGGATTAGCTAAAGCAGTATGGGTTGGGTTAGCTAAAGAAGTATGGGTTGGGTTAGCTAAAAGAGATATGGGTTGGGTTATCTCCAAACCCATAAACTTAGGGTTTAACACTAAAGCGATCGGGTCCACCTCGGGAATTGCATTACAGATCGCGAAAGGGGTTAGGATAGTCCGAAAAGTTATCAAACACACAAAAGACACGAGAGGGACACGATCCTAACATCTAACTATATATGATTAAATTAGACCAAACATGAACAAAAAAAAATGTGACATATCCAAATAGGCATACCGAGCGCTGAAGGAGGCTAAGGGCGGGCAACTCACACATACCTAGATACCATACATAAATACGCTGCAAAATAGCCGATTAAGCAACTCGATCTAGGTCACGACCAAACCGAAATTAAAACCATTGAGCAAAAAACCTGGGTTTTACAAAATGGGCCTCAAAACCCTGAACTCAATCGGGTAAAAATCTACGACTTAATCAAGCTGGGCCCATATGGGCAATTCAGTAGTTCAAAATCCCAAAGATGCATGTAAATGAGATACTATGAAAATCCCAAATAGCTACTAAACGCTTTAACGGCCTAGATCTAGGCTTAAAACCCTAGCTAACCCATAAAAATCATTTGTGTGCCTCGTATATACACTGATGAAGCATGCTCTGCTATAACCTAACTGAAGGTATCATCTACATATCAGGCATACTCAACTACCAAAACATGCTCATATGTCCATCTGGGCTCCATACTCATGGTTTGAAAACTGGTTTGACTTAAGCTTGCTTGAACCAACTCAAGACTGGCCCAATCCAGGAAAAACTACAAGCGGGTAAAACCCTAACCCTAAGTTGGGGTTTTACATGTGATGTGTAGGTACATAGTAGGAGCTCGCTGCCTAAGCCCATGGCCTTGCTTGGAGCGTCTACCAGGTTATTTTAGGACTCGTTCCCTATTTTTTGCTTTACTCTATTATGGTTTGCTTTATTGCTGCTGGACGGGTTAAGTGGTATTTTATTGGATCCCACTTAACTCTGGTCATTTAGGTGATAGTTTTACATATTAATAACCTTCGAGGATGAGATCCTTCAAGTCTGATTTTGAAAACAAGATCTACCACAAGTTGCCTTCGGGCCTATTATATGAACCCCTTCACAGGCCTATATGTATAATTTTATCGAGTTTTCAGTGAGATGAGAGGTGGTGAAACCGTCTCGCATGTACCGTGAGTGGGTGCACGTGCCAGTAACAACAAACTCTGGATTAGTGAGAGGGCCATTTCATTCCAAAGGGATCTTGACAACTATGCAGTTTGAGTTCCTTACACAAATAGTAACGTGGAGGTTTACGGGTACTGTTTAGTATAGTGCACATCCGGACATGTGTTTAAAAGGGTACTAAAGGTAACTGTCTGAGAGTACTAGGTTTTCGTGCTCAAGGCTAGGAAATATATGGAGGACAAGAGAGGCTTCGGATTTTAAAATGAGAGTCATCTCTCATTTGCCAGATTGTTATAGTAATTTTTAGACTATGTTTTTATTATATATAGGTAATGATCAAGAGTCTAAATGTCAGCCTGGATGGAGGAACAGTGACATCCACACACATCTATCCAACTATAGATTGTTTATAATTACCATGTTTATATGTTGATGATGGTGAAAATGTTAGGATGAGAACGATGAAATGACATGATTTGTGTTAGTGAAGAGAACCGTTGCCACCCACATGATGTGATTTTGATTATGAATAATGTTATAATGATATACATAGTAAAGATATTTTGATTAAAATGTGATTAACAGATGGGTGACGACCCCGTTCAGTTAGTAAGAGAAGGTAAATCAGTAATCAAGTTAAGACTAAACACATAAATAAATTATAGAGTTGAATGAAAGTATTGTGTAAATATTTTATTAAATATTTATATTTTCTATAATCTGACAAGGTGGCCCTTATTGTACTTTCAAGGGACACTTTGTCTATTTTGTTTTAAGGTTTATTGATTCTTTTATCGTGATTGATTGGTTTAGTGTGACTTGCTGGACATGGCATGCATGTAGTATCATGTTAGGTTCAGAGCATTTCATTTATGCATCATGATGTTTATCTTCCACCTTTAAGTGCCGAGAGTAGGTCCATTTGGGTTAGCCGACTTAATCGGGTGACCCCTAATATTCCAATTTGGTTTACGAATGAACTGGATTTGGGGTATTACATGCGGGGTATCTGGAACAGGTAACCACATCTCAGTGTTTAATTTACCGCACTCATCCGCATTTAGAAATTAATTTACCTAATCTAATTACTAGATCTAAGAATAAGAACTTGAACATGTCATAATATCCAACCTCTTAGATATATTAGGGGTGTTGCCTTCATGTAGATTGGATCGATCATCGCATTTGAAAAGTCACCCTCTTAATTAGAGGGGAGGTGCTGCCTTTGTTGTGGCTTAGAGTGCTCATATAAGAACTTTAGGTGTAAAATTTGTCATATAAGTATAATGTTTGTCTTAAGCCTCCTGAAGGGTTGAGATCCGCCTCCATAAAATGTGTATACAGTAAGCCAACAAGTAACTTTCCAAATTATAATATTACGATTTGGTCCGTTTGTTCGGGCCGAATTAAGGTGTTATAATATTTATAAAGCGCGTATATCACGTATGATTCTGACTAGTTGTATGTAGATTATAAAGATGTTACCGACTTAAACTTCCATTTGGCTAGCATGAAAAAATATAAAATGCATGAAATTTTTGTAGTTATAATTTTCAAGATATTAGTTATAAAGTAAATATAAAATGTAAAATCTCTTCAAAAAATTTTCTTCCATTTAATTACGTTTAAAGAAATTTATAGCAATGAAATTTCTACTGGTGGTCACTTGCCCATCATAAAACTCTAGACATAGAAAAATTTTTATTGAAAGATTAAAACTTTTGACATGAATTATCATGTAGACATTTGATAAAATTTTAATTTCTTTCGTGATAACTAAAGAGAGCCTAAGAGAACAGAGCCACATAGGCTAGTAGAAAAGATCCAACCAAATCATCTAATAAAAATTCCTAACGAGACTTCTAAAACTTCACAGCAACCGGAAAATGGAAATTTTTTGTATTTCTAGATGGTGGGAAAATTAAGACTAATTACTAGCAAATGAGAATCTTTTTTATAGTGACAAAAATATTCTTTAAAATAAGATTTTTAAAAAATAGCGTCCAATGGCCTATTGGCGGCCAATATCCCAATCGGGCCGGCCACCTAGGACTTGAGCAGCAAGATATGGCACATGGGGTGCCCACTAACTAGCCTTTTATAAAATAATATTATTTTTTATTTTTTATAGTTTTTACGTTTATTTTTAATTTTTGCAAGTTAAAGTATTTTAAACCATTCATATTTTTTCCTTTTCTAATAATTAGATATGATTTCCCCATTTTTTAAGTCAATGTAATTTGGTAAAAAGGCGTTAACTTTATCGTTAGGTGTGTGATAATGATAGACGCTGGGTTGCAAAAATTGGCCGAGTCCACTCCGAATCAGCCAATTTAAATCGGATCGGACGTGTTCCACGTCAAAAAACACGATGAATTAGTCTTGGCTAAATTGGTCTGTCTATTGGCCGATTCGAGCTAATTTCTGAATCGGCCGATTTGAGTCGATTCCGGTCGGTGGCCGGGAGGATGTGAGGGTGGCGACGAGAGACCTGCGGGGGGGGGGGGGGGTGGGGGGGGTGGACGTGGGGACAAGGCGATGAGAGTGGTGACCGGGTGGGGGGCAAGGGGTGTGTACGACGGGGCAGCGAGGGCAGGGCGAGGCGGGGGCAAGGGGGGGGGGGTGATGGGGTGGGGCGGTGGGTCGGGAGGGGCAATGGGGGCGGGGACAGGGTGGGGCCAGCGGGCAAGGGGGATGGGCGGCATCAGGGAGAGAGAATGGGAGGGGGAGGGGAGGGTGAAGAAAATCAGGGTGGCATTCTCGTAATTAAAAGTTGAAATGATTCCAACTCGAGCAAAAATTAATAATTAATTCCGAATTATTCAAAAAAATCCAAAAAATATGAAAAAATATTATAAAATATAATACATAGAATGAAATGTTTTATAATTAATAACCCATTAATTTTGACTAAGTTAAAATTTTTATATATGGCCAATTTGGACCGATTCGAACTTATTTAACTGAATTGATTCTTGTCCGATTTAAACTGATTTCGATCTCGATCGAGTTGCACGTTTGGCCCTTTTTGCTACGTAGGTATTATGTACGTGGGAGCCACAACTTTAGCATCCTCTGGTGCTCTTTCCAGTTGGATACTGTATTGTCTTAGTTCTCGTTTTCGATTTTTAGAGGAGTCGAGTTTAGTTAGATTTAGGATTATGTATGTCACGAGTTTAGTGTATTTTTCGTGTGCTTAGAAGCCTACTTTCAGACTGTCTTAGCCTCTGTAGGACTCACAACGTGGTACCCAAGGTTGTCCCGGTCACTTAAGAGTGAAAACCCTAAAGTTTTGGGTATTGAACCAACCCATATCTCAATCTCTCCTTCCCCTTTTTCACTTGTTTCACCCCTTCTTCTCCAATCCTCCCCGTTTATACTTGGCTTCCCCTTTTCATCTTCAGGCCTTCCCCACCTCTCCAAGCCCCTCCTAAGATCCTCCTAGCCTAGCCTACCCACTTAAGGTAGCAAATCTTGGGGTAGAAAGCCCCGAGACACCCACCCACCCTTATTCCCTCAGAGGTAAGGGTCTCTTCTTGGCTGGCCTCTCCTTTCATCTTTGTACATCTTGGTTGGATATTGTTATGAATTTTTAATGATATTTTGACATATATATCTTTCTGTTAGGAGTCATTTGAAGTTAAAATCATCACATTTGAGCATGTAAATAAATAGTTATGTATTTTTAAGTGCACTACTATCATGATCTTGCACTGTTTCACCATAAAAATTATAACTTTCGTTGTAGATGTCTTATTTGCATGATATCAGTCTTGTTACACTCAAACAATGTAGATATAAATGTTGTCATTTGATCATTTAAACTGATATGGTGTCCAAATGCATGAAAGGGAGCCAAATTTGGTAAAAGTTGGCAGAAATCATGTTCCCTGTGACTAGCCTACTACTTTCCACAATTTTTACTCCCTGATGTGATAATCTTTTGAGATTATTCTTTTTCAAGTTTTCATATATGTATGTTTTATTTTCCTTGAAAAATAATCATACTAATATAACCACATAAAGGGCATGAACAAAACCCTAATTGCTGAAGTGTGTGTTGTGGTGTTGGACTGTTTTGCCATGCTTTGAGTTTGGGCTCCATGGTGAGTAACCTAAAATATGTTAATAAAATATTTAAAAAATATTTAATGACTATATAACTATCTAAAATATTATTCTTAAATTTTGGGTTTAATAAAATTATTTATGTGGTCATCCTGGTCAGTGATCAGGACTATGCACGAATGAGGGGTGAAACCATAATTCCATGATTCCGGAAGTAAAATCTGAAAATATAGTCAAATAGTGCTGGATTTATATGAAATTCATCCCAAACCATAGAAAGTAGCTTGGCAGCATCATATTAAATTTTGGGAGCAATTAGATTAGGGGATCATGATTTAGGATTTTCCCAAGCTCCTTAGGTCCAACTAACTACAGAAATTACCTAGTCAAGACCCTTCCATGCCAAGGCCACTCAGGCCCAACCACTTAGGATTTGCATCTGAAATCATACATGACTCAATACCACGGTGTTGCATAACTACAACTACAAACCCAGGCCCATTTGGAGTCTCCAAGCTCTTGAATGACCCTTAGCACATTTGGTGTGTGGCCTAGGAACTCCAGCACCTTAGGTTGACCTTAGTGGGCCTAGTTTTACCATGTTGGCCGATTGTCCAACACTATGGTAATTTTTTGTTTGCCCCTTAGAATTTCAGGCCAACCGATCTAAATTTTAGCCCATTTGGACATTATTTGGCTTGTCTGAAAAAATATCTAGTTAAGGGCATTTGACAGAACCCTAGATATAGGATTTCTTACTAAGGGTACATGAAACCCTAAATCCTAATTGAGGGGTATACCTAATGAGACTTAACACTCTACTAAGCTAGTAATTAAGTCAATTGAGTGTCTTATGTGTTGTGCATGTGTGGAGGCTTTGCCTAGATATGCGTGTCAATATGATCCGAGGTTGATTTGGATTCCATTTTTATGTTAGGTTACACGGAGTGAGCTCGCCGAGTTTGGACGAGGAGCTTGACTCATTCAAGTCCGTAGGATTCTTCTACTTCACCTCTAATTGGCTCCATGTGTGAGATTTTCAATTGAGTTTTAGACAGAGGACGATGTCGGAGGTGCTTTATTGAATCCCTCCGATGCTAGGCCATTTAGCCATGTTTTCTGTAAGTTTAATAAACCTACAAAGATGAGATCTATTATTTGTTTTTAAACTTGAGATTTAAATAAGTCCATCCCTAAGTCTATTATATACGTATGCACAATTTCACAAATTTCACGATTAAAAGAGCGAGTGATATGGAGATATGCGGATTGCACTAGTACTCTTTTATACCTTAAAGTAATCCAATGTATATAGGGTACTGTGTAATGCAACACATTTTTAGAATTTATAATCTTTTGTTCCAGGCCACCTGAGTATCATGACAGATATTATATAGATGATGTAAGGTATAAGTTTGTTGTATAAATAGGATTATTGTCGTGCATGAGCGCCAACCCTTTTTTATGTATGTTATGTGTGCTTACCACCTTCTGAGGTGTCTAAAGTTTAATGATATTCTGTGGTATTAAGAGACTCATCTGCTAGTTGCCATTATTAGTAGTTATTTATGGACTAGAAATCATTTCAATTGATTACTGATGGATTTCCTATATATATGTAGGTATACATGCATGTCAGTGGCTAGTGCAGGTAGATGGATTGAGAGGCGATGGTATAGGTGATGATACTGTGTGTTTGCTTGCTACGTATTTGATCTATGTGTTTTGGGGGAAATTGGCTGTGCATTTAAGACTTATGACTTTTATCAGAAATGATGAATTTAGGACTAAGTGTTGTATTCTGAATTAGGTCGGTGCCCTATGTCTGGCTATGTTGTTTATGGTTATGATTAAGTGAGTGTCTATAACTTAGGGTTAGTTTATTATTATTATTTTTACCATCGAGAAGGGTATTAACTTTGGGGCACTCTAACAATTGTTTATAGGGTCAATAAGTTTCAAAGTAAAAGATCATGACAAGGAGGAGCATATGGTTCATACCCTATGAAGATTTAAGTGAAGACCGAGTGTTAGGGTATGATGTGCTGACACTTGATGATGCCTTGTGTGTTTAAATTTATGCTTGGGTAGGTGGAATAGGTAATTACGACCCTATATTTATATTAATGTAAATTATATACTTTAAGTAATAAGATACTTAATCCAATCACTTAAACTAAGTATAAAAAATTGAGCATGTCACAACATCCAACCTCTTAACTATAGGAGAGGTGCGCCTCTTCTGTAGTTCGGAGCGATTATCTACATGTGTAAAACCACTTTCTTAGTTGCAGGGGATGTGCTACTAGTCTCACTACTTAGAGTGCTCATGCTATGAGATTTAAGATTCAGAGCCTTCATGTGGTAGTATGAATTAACATGCATGATATAAAATCTAATAAGGTTTTCTTTCTTAAGCCTTCTTAAGTATTGAGATCCGCTTCCGTAAATCATGTACGCAATAGCCAAACGAGTAACTTCCAATTTATAATATCACAATTCGGTCCATCCTTTTGGGGCAAATTGAGGTGTTATATTTTAATAGCTCAATTTTCCAATGAAAAGCTAATAAAGACTTGCCTAGGAGCAAAGAGGACAATGAACTTGAATCATAAGTTTATGCGCATCCAAAGGTAAATAGTTCCATAGAAATATGATTAAAGTTTATTTACTCTTCTAATAAATAAAGCTTTAAATGTATATATGTATATATATATGTAGGAACAAGTTTATCATGGAAGTTGGAAATGGCTAAGTAAGACTTGTCTACGAAAAAGAAGACAATCAATTTGAATCACAAATTTTTGTGCATGTAGAGGTAGGTCTGTTAAACGAGCTAACGAGCCAAGCTCAGCTTATGTTCGAACTTGATTCGAATAGTTCGAAGTTCGTTTGAACTCGACTCGAGATCGAACGAGTTTTGAGTGTATATGCTCAAAATTGACTCGAACATTTCTGATACTGTTCGAGCTCGATTCGAGCTCAAATACATTTAAACTATTAAATTATAAGATAGCTCGAAACCAGTTTGTTTGGAAGATTAAAACCATCTCGTTTGGGAACTCAAAACCAGCTCTTTAGGGAGCTCGAAACCATCTCGTTTGGGAG
Source organism: Piper betle (assembly GCA_033002965.1). Taxonomy (NCBI): domain Eukaryota; kingdom Viridiplantae; phylum Streptophyta; class Magnoliopsida; order Piperales; family Piperaceae; genus Piper; species Piper betle. The sequence goes on from JAURVB010011072.1 coordinate 43,625, forward strand.
CTCGAAACTAGCTCGTTTGAGAGCTTCAAACCAACTCCTTTATGAGCTTGAAACCAGCTCGATCGTAAGGTAAAAAATAACTCGTTTGGGAGAAAGACATCCAATTAATAGAGATTAAAATTAACAAAAGTAATTTATCAATGAGGCCCATATTCTTTTTTAATCCAACGTTGTTTACTAGACCACTCAGTACTTCATTTTTTTCTAGGATTACCCCGTGGCATTCTTGTCATATTCAATTTCTTGTCATTGCTAGAACCAGCTTCGATCAGTGGATCCACATAACTTGTTTCTTGAATAAAATAGTTTGTAGTAGTACCCATATCTTGTTGCTCAATGAAGGCATCCGTGGCTGAGGTTGATGGGCTGGCGGGCTCCGAAATAAACAGTCTCTGAAACAGTACATTGTTTTTTCCAGCCTCAATCAGACCCTTATCATGCTCCTGCACCCGAAACATAGCTTCAAGCTGCTTTCTCCTTTTAACCTGTGTTTCAGATTGGAGCAATTCCATTGTGTAACACCCCAAATCCGGTTCACGCTCGTGAACCGAATCGGCATGTTACAGGCCCCACTTAAGTCGGCTAACCTGAACCCAACTCGTTTGGATCTAATCTCGGCATCTTAAGATGAAGATACGACTCATCATGCATGGATAAATGCACAGAATCCTAACATGATACTACATAGATGACATGCTTAGTAATTCATACAATAATATGATTATGATCAAAATTAATAAAAATTCTAAAATAAAACAGACATGAGTCTCCCCTAAAAGTGCAATTAGGAGCCACCCTGTCAAAATAATATATATAAATATATATGCATGTATCAACAATTTCATTCACGAACAATCTAATATATTGTGAACTCACTTTAAAGCATGGGTCTCAACCTACAATGCTTCCAATGCGCAATCTATTCACTTTTCCTTTTCGTGTCATCATGTCTTAGTAGATCATCTCATCATGTCCTCATATTTTAGCATTTAATCACATTACATCAATGTAATAACATCATAACAAAATATAACCACTCAATCGACTGACATGTGTGCAAGCGACAACAGTGCTCCTCTATCCAAACTAGCTCCTTCAACTCGTTATTGTTACTTATATATAGTATAAAAACACAACAGTAACAAGTATTACTGGTTCGGAAAATAAAAAAACTATAACAAGCTGGCTATGAGGGCAAACTCTCATATGAAAGAAAACATCATATAGTCCTCGTGAACACTCTGAAGGGCACCTACTGATGAGTCACTGGGCTACAGACCCGGTAGAATCCCGAACTGACTGATATGTTGCTGCTGATGCCTCTCTCGTCATTTTCTTACTTCATTTCTGGTCTCAAATCCTAAGCCCTCTCGTTACCTCCATATTTCTCTTGGCCTTGAGCACAAAGGCCGAGTACTCTCAGGCAGTCGCCTTTAGTACCCTTTAAACCACAAGTCCGGACATGCGCTATACAAAACAGTACCCGTAAACCTCCACATTCTCCGGGTGTGAGGAACTCAAACACGGAGTTGTCAGGATCCCTCGGGAATCGAATAATCCGCTGCACTAATCCAGAGCCCGCTTTGACGGTCACGACATCCGCTCAGGTAGTGCAGTCAGTTTCTCCATCTCTCCTCTCACTGAAAACTCGATAAAATTATATATATAGGCCTAGGAAGGGATTTATATAATAGGCCTAAAGGCAACTTGTGGTGGATCTTGTTTTCGAAATCATCCTTGAGGAATCTCATCCTCGAGGGGTTATTAATCCAAAAAGTGTTCTGCTAAATGACCCGAGTTAAGAAGGATCTAAGAAAATGCCACTTAATCCGTCATGTAGGCAATAAAACAAACATACAATAGAATAGAGTAAAAACATAGGCGAGTCCTAAACGGACCTAGTAGAAGCTCCAAGCGTGTCATCGCGCCTAGGCGGTGAGCTCTTACTCCGTACTTACACATCAAAACTAAATACTAACGCCCACTAACTAAATGATGCATCAAATTCAATGAACATCACATACAACATAATAATCATCCGCCCCAATCAACAATCAATAATCATAAGTATGAAAATAATTCTAATTCAACCGATTCATACCATTTTTATTGTATATTTTCTATGTTACGTTGTGATCACTTATCATACTGAGACTCGATTTACCTCATTAAATCATTTAACCTTCATTCACTGTTAATCACATCATGCACTTATCACTTCATCCTTAGTCAAACATCCATCATGATAACTAATCAATCCTAGCATGTTGTGCTAACAATTATCAAGTTTAAATAATCAAATAGGAGGTAATTATACCGCATGTCATTGGCAATCCGTGATGGTTAGGGTTTCATCGCGCGTCTCGAAGCTCGAATTCGATGCTTGACGGCGTCCAAAGTCGATTGGGTTTGACTGGATGAACTCATCATCTTTAGATGAAGATACGACTCATCATGCATGGATAAATGCACAGAATCCTAATATGATACTAAATGAATGACAAGCAAAGTAATTCATATAACAATAGGATTACGTTCAAAATCAATAAAAATTCTAAAATAAAACGGACAGAGTCTCCCCTAAAAGTACAATTAGGGGCCGTCATATCAATAATATATATATATATATATATATATATATATATGCAGGTATCAACAATTTCATTCACACAATCTAATATGCTATAGACTCACTTTGAAGCTTGGGCCTCAACCCACAACGCTTCCACTGCACAATCTATTCATGTTTCACATTCTATCATCATGTCTTAACATTTAATCATGTCACATCACATGTCTCAAAAATTTAATCATGTCACATCACATGTCTCAAGCATATAATCACACTATTCACCATATAATAACATCATAAACACAATATAACCACTCAATTGACTGACATGTGTGGAAGCGACACAGTGCTCCTCCGTCCAAACTGGCTCCTCCAACTCATGATTAATACTACATATAGTATAAAAATACGTCAGTAACAAGTGTTACTGGCCCGGAAAAAAACAACTATAACAAGCTGGCTATGAGAGCAAACTCTCATATGAAAGAAAATAACATATACTCCTCTTGAACACTCTAAAGGGCACCTACTGAGGAGCCACTGGGTTGCAGACCCGGTAGCAACCCCAATTGACTAATCTGTTGTTGTTGATGCCTCTCTCGACATTTTCTTACTTCATTTTCTGGCCTTGAATCCTAAGCCCTCTCCGTACCTCCATATTTCTCCTGGCCTTGAACACAAAGGCCGAGTACTCTCAGGCAGTTACCTTTAGTACCCTTTAAACAATAATTCCAGACAAGTGCTGTACTAAACACTACCCGTAAACCTCCACGTTCTCCCGGTGTGAGGAACTCAAACGCAGAGTTGTCAGGATCCCTCAGGAATGGAACAGTTCGCTGCACTAATCTAGAGCCCGCTTTAACTGTCACGGCATCCGTTCATGGTACGTGCAGTCGGTTTCTCCATCTCTTGGGTCACTAAAAACTTGATAAAATTATATATATAGGCCTGGGAAGGGATTTATATAATAAGCCCGAAGGCAACTTGTGGTGGATCTTGTTTTCGAAATCATCCTCGAGGGATTTCATCCTCGAGGGGTAATTAATCCAAAAATTGTTCGGCTAAATGACCCGAGTTAAGTGGGATCTAATAAAACGCCACTTAACCCGTCCTGTAGGCAATAAAACAAACATACAATAGAATAGAGTAAAAACAGAGGTGAGTCCTAAACGGACTTGGTAGAAGCTCCAAGCATGTCATCGCACTTATGCGGCGAGCTCCTACTTGATACCTACACATCAAAACTATAATGACGCCCGCTAACTAAATGATGAATCAAACTCGTTATGATCAAACACACTCAAAATACAAACATCAACCATAACAATCAACAATTATAAATGTGAAAGTAATTCCAACTTATCCTATTAACACCAATTTTATTATATTTCCTAAGTTATGTTGTACTCAATTATCATGCTCAAATTTACTTTACTTCATTAGATCACTGAACCTTCTTTCCGTGTAAATCACATCATGCACATCTTTACTTCATTCATAGTCTGGCATTCATCATGACAACTTCTCAATTCTATCATGCTATGCTAACAATCATCATCAATTTTAAATAATCAAATCGGAGGTAATTATACCTCACATCGTCGGCAATCGGCGACGGCTAAGGTTCCGTCGTGTGTCTCGGAGCTCAAATTCGGTGCTCTTCGGCATCCAAAATTCATTCGGGTTCGACTGGGTTCGCTCCACGGAAGAACCGGTGAATTCTAGCAATTTCGGTTTTCTGGCAGGTTCGGCAGTTTTCCAGCGGGTTTCCGTGTTTTTTCGGCTACCGGCGGTGTCTACTGGCTGGAAAGCAATGGTATTGGGTACCATTGGAACCGGCTCGGTGAGCCCGACGCATCTACAGCATCGAATGGTTGGCAAAGGAGGCGGCTCGCCAAAAAATGGATAAAACAGTGGTGGCGGCGATGGGTGACTCGATCTGGTTGGCCTAGGCGGCGACGGCCTCCGCTCCGGTCAAGAAAGGTTGCTGGGAGGTCGAGGGTCACAGGCGGCGCTATCGGCCATGGAAGCGTGACGCAAAGGTGTGCCTTCCTCACGTCGCAGCGGCAAGATTGTGGTCTGGTCACAGGCGGGGCTAGGCGGCACCGATCTGCGGTAAGGTGGTGTCCACGGCAGCGGCAGCGACACTGCAAGGGGGCAGCGTCGGGGCGAGGTTTTGGGGAAGAAGGTATTGGGAGGGAAGAAAAGGGCTGGTGGCAAACTTGTAAATATTACTTGACTCATCTCCGGTTCAAGTCAAGAATAATAATTAAATCATATTAATTCCTAAAAAAAATCGGGAAAAATCCCATAAAATCAAAGAAACACCAAAACATCATAATGATATGTTCTAGAACTATTAACCCACCCAAACTACCTGTAACGCGTCCTAATGCAGTAAACGGCCTAAGAATAATTCTACGATCCACTACATATAAAAATAAAAAAAGTAACTGGCATACTCTCATATATTCTAATAACTCATTCTGTTCTGCTGTGTTCATGACGTTATCATCATATACTTAGGTACGCATGACCTTCATAGCTCATACACACGACTGGCGTCAGCTCAGTACACGTGTTCTGAAACTAACTTGACTCGAAAATAATGGTCGAACCGACCGGTTCTAAATATAAAACCCTGACTCAAATCGTGGGTTTTACAATCTTCCCTCCTTATAAAAATTTCATCCTCGAAATTTCAACTCAAGGAGGTTCTACTGAACTAATACCTGGAAGTTAGATACACACCAGTTGTATCCTCTACTCATTGATAGTCATGTACATCCTCACTTACTATAGCTGTGCCGTCATGGTGGGTTCTATTTATGATGCTGTCAATATCAATATTCTATTTCTAAGCCATTTGTGCCTGTTCTGACATGACCATCGTCCTTCTCTTTTGTTCTAATCCCTACTGCTAACTCAGCGGAAAAAACTTAAGTCATCCCTAAGGGCCTACTAGGTTGGTCAAGCAGTTACTCTAGAGTATCCCAAGGTTCTAATCTGAGCTATGTCTGGGAAAACTACATCGAGGGTAAGACCTATCTGCTAATATCTACCCATGTCCCTCTAATCCTCATTTGTGAAAAGTTACCTACATGTACTCTCAAGAAACTCTATTCCTAAGTCCTACAACCAACCTAAAGTGTGCTATAAGTCTCCTACTAGGTCGAGTGTATAAACTAATGGCTGCATGGCTTAGTGTGGCCAGTCTAGATCCAACTCTCAGGTGCCCCTGTATAAGGAACTGGACCACTCACTGGATCCTAGTTGACTCGGTCCTGAGTCACTATCTCACTTTGTTCTATAAGAGAATAAGGATAGCTACTATGACTCTATTGCAAACTATGGCTCTGGTGACTATTTATACAACCACTAACTACTGCTGAAAGGAAGCGAGAATACCTATACATACACAGTGTGTCTAAGGAGTATGATAACATACTCTGCAGGGGGCTGTAGAGTCTGCATCTGGTCTGTGGCATGTGCTCTGTGCTCTGGTCAATGTATACTCATCTCAATCCTCTGGATAAACTAATGGTAGAACTGATACATACAAAGGGGTGAGTGAAAATCCTCAAGTGAAAATCCTCAAGTGAAAACTCTACTCTTTCTGACATCTCTGGGTTATAGGAAAGAAAACTAAATCTCGTGGAAATCTAATTACACTGCTTAAGAACTGTCAATAGGTGCTATCTCATTCTCACATGTGGTATCTAATGTCAGGGAAACGAGGGAATCCACTAGGCTAAGAAAACTTGCTACATAGGAATGTCACTCTGATTTATGGTGAGGCCAAAGTATCATGCAAGTGGTAGGGGAGATGAAATCCCTATATAGCATACTGGGCGGCCAAAATATCTGTAAGTCTATGGACTTGTCTCTAAGATCACCATAATTCACTACCACAGGTGATCAGGTCGTGGAACAGTCAATCAATAACAAATCTCAGAAACAGTTCCTAAGTGGCTCTAGTTCAATCAGCTAATAGTAGGCATGTGTTCCTAGATACCGTACTAGTCACCCACTTCTAAACGGGCGGGGTTGAAATGACCCAAGGACCACTGTCTCCCTTCAAATCTACGGGGACTCATAATGAGGTTCGACACGTGTCTCGTACGCTCTTCAGTGGTGTGTGACCTGCCATCCCTTACCAATTTGTAGTACTAATATTGACTTACATGACTACTACCACTATGGTACATTCTCAAGCAAAGCTATCAATCAAGATGAGAATACACTGATATCACTATCTGGTCAACATGGTATGTTCTTTCTGAAGTCTTTGTTTACATCGCTCTCATGCTAGGGTAGAATCCTCATCGGAAGATCGGTCTGCAACATCTACGTGCACTGTAAACCCTAATCAGTACCATAAAGGTACCTCCATACTCAGGGCAAGGCTCAATCTTATGTCTCAAGGTGAGAACCTAATTGTGCTGGCGAAACACAAGGGAATCACTATCCTTCTGAAAGATACTTCCTCTCTAACCTTCTATCTATGCCCAATACTCTAGTACAAGTCTAACTCCTGTCACTGATGACCCATCGCTAAATAGGTCAAACTGTGTGTGTGACCATTTACTAACCGTCTCATTTGTGTATGCCAGTTATGGCCCATGGATGTACTATCATGAAATTTGCACATTCTGATCATTGTGACCGTCCCATCTGGAGGTCATGCTATCATATTCCCTGACTCTGTCCATGCGCATCCTTATGAGACTGTCACTAATAGTGCCTGATAGGGTTATCTTGTAATATTTATCTGACCCAAGGGTGTCAGGTCAAGACACTAATTGCAAGAGAGCTTGTGAAGTCGGATCCTATGCCATCTCATCAAAATACTCTACGTTTTCCTAACTCTTTTATGTTCTGCTAATCCCATTGTAGTTATATCTTGTTCCTCAAATTCTGGCCCTACTAAGCTCTAACTAATCTACTCAGTCGGTGGATGAGCAATACACAGACGGCGGTAGTGCGTCTTCGGTCGGTTGTAGTGCATCTCGGACAGTGGTTGTGCACCTCGGCGGTGGTTGTGTGACTCGGTCGGCGGATATGCAACTCAGTCGGCGGTTGTGCACTTGATCGGTGGTTGTGCAACTCGGTCGGTGGTTGTGCACTCAGTCGGCAGTTGTGCACTAGGTCATGCGGTCGTGTAAGTCAGTCGGCGACAATTCTATCTAGATACTAAAAATCTGATCTTGATCGTATACATCGTAAATCCACTCTATTGTCTCTGACATATCTTGGCTACCAACAACTCGACTTAGGTTGTCCAATCATGCGTGTCTGATTTGGAGGGGTTTGGATCATGGTAGTGACACATATGATGGTAAACCTATGCTGAACCCACTCTAATCTCCTGAAATCTGAAATGGCTGCTTTCATCAATGCTGACTGGCCCTCAAACGGTAACCACTGATCTGGTACCTTATTTTTGGTGGAATCTTGTCAAATATCTGATCTCGTAGGCAATGGTGGTCCTGATCTTTTCCTCACCATATCGAGACCTCTGCCTGGCAAAGAGAAGCCAAAACTACTGCCCGTAGGTCATAAACTAGTAGAAGAGGAGGATGCGGTGAAGTACCCATTGGACTATCGATCTACCTCACTACTCATCCTCATTCATCTTTATCTTCTAGAAATGGTCCATCTCATGTGACAACTAACTTGCTAGTATCTCTATACTTCAAGCTCCTTACTGTTACCCCTGTTCTTTTTAACTCATTCCCATCATGTACACCATGTCCCACGGAAACAGGACTAATGTGGTGACATGCAAGACACGAACACCTGGTCAATCATGCAATTCACTTATGTGATGGACAGAACTAGTGGGTCTCTAAGCCTATAATGACAATCCTGTTAGATTCCTACGTACATCTGCTGACATCCAAATTTGGTATAAGATGAGATCTTATACCCATTCTACCTTTGCTAGCACTACAATATTCCCTGCTCATATCAAACTGACAAACAGTCTGTATCACGATAAAAATCCATAAAAATGACTTACCAGCTCAACTAAGGCCAATTCCACATACTTCTAATCAAGTCTTCAATACACTATTTTGCAACTAACTTAAGAAAAAAAGATCTGCATGTAAAGAAAATCAAAAGAAACATACCTTCCAACTAGACTTGGAGTAGTCATTGCACACAAATCAACTATAAAAGTATCTTACATCTTAATCGACCGAGATTGGCTTTGATACCAATTCTGTAACACCTCAAATCCGGTTCACGCTCGTGAGCTGAACTAACATGTTACAGGCCCGGTTAGGTCGGCTAACCCGAACCCAACTTGTACGGATCTAATCTCGGCGTTTTAAGATAAAGATACAACTCATCATACATAGATAAATGTATAGAATCCTAACATGATACTACATCGATGACAAACAAAGTAATTCATACAACAATAAGATTACGATCAAAATAAATAAAAATTCTAAAATAAAACGGACAGTCTCCCTAAAAGTGCAATTAGGGGCCACCCTGTCAAAATAATATATATAAATGTATATGCATGTATCAACAATTTCATTTACACACAATCTAATATGCTATAAACTCACTATCTGAAGCTTGGGTTTCAACCTACAACGCTTCCACTGCGCAATCTATTCATGTTTCACATTCTATCATCATGTCTTAACATTTAATCATGTTACATCATCATGTCTCGCATTTAATCACACCACTCACCATATAATAACATCATAAACACAATATAACCACTCAATTGAGTGATATGTGTGGAAGTGACAAAAGTGCTCCTCCGTCCAAACTGGCTCCTCCAACTTGTGATTATTACCTACATATAGTATAAAAACACGTCAGTAACAAAGTGTTATTGGTTCGAAAAAAAAATAACTATAACAAGTTGGCTATGAGAGCAAACTCTCATAAGAAAGAAAACATCATATACTCCCTCATGAACCCTCGGAAGGGCACACTGAGGAGCCACTGGGCTGCAGACCCGGTAGCATCCCGAACTAACTGATCTATTGTTGTTGATGCCTCTCTTGACATTTTCTTACTTTATTTTCTAGTCTCAAATCCTAAGCCCTCTCCTTACCTCTATATTTCTCCTGGCCTTGAGCACGAAGGCCGAGTACTCTCAAGCAGTCGCTTTTAGTACCACTTTAAACCACAAGTCCGGTCCCGTAAACCTCCACGTTTTCTGGGTGTGAGGAACTCAAACGGAGAGTTGTCAGGATCCCTTAAGAATGGAACAGTCCACTGCACTAATCTAGAGCCAACTTTGACTGTCACGACATCCTCTCATTGTACATGCTGTCGGTTTCTCCATCTCTCGTTTCACTAAAAACTCAGTAAAATTATATATATAGGCCTAGGAAAAGATTTATATAATAGTCCCAAAGGCAACTTGTGGTGGATCTTGTTTTCAAAATCATCCTCGAGGGATCTCATCTTTAAAGGGTTATTAATTCGAAAAACTATTCGGCTAAATGACCCGAGTTAAATGGGATCTACGAAAACGCCATTTAACCCGTCCTGTAGGCATAAAACAAACATACAATAGAATAGAGTAAAAACAGAGGTGAGTCCTAAACGGACTTGGTAGAAGCTCCAAGCATGTCATCGCACTTATGCGGCGAGCTCCTACTTCATACCTACACATCAAAACTATAATGACGCCCGCTAACTAAATGATGAATCAAACTTGTTATGATCAAACACACTCAAAATACAAACGTCAACCATAACAATCAACAATTATAAATGTGAAAGTAATTCCAACTTATCCTATTAACACCAATTTTATTATATTTCCTAAGTTATGTTGTACTCAATTATCATGCTCAAATTTACTTTACTTCATCAAATCACTTAACCTTCATTCCGTGTAAATCACATCATGCACATCTTTGCTTCATTCATAATCTGGCATTCATCATGACAACTACTCAATTCTAACATGCTATGTTAACAATCATCATCAATTTTAAATAATCAAATCAGAGGTAATTATACCTCACATCGTCAGACAGCTAGATTTCTGTCGCGTGTCTCGGAGCTCAAATTCGGCACTCTTCGACATCCAAAATTCAATAGGGCTCGACTGGGTGAGCTATGTGGAAGATCTGATGAATTCTAGCAATTCTTGTTTTCCAGCGGGTTTCGGCGATTTTCTGGTTGGTTTCAGTGTTTTTTCGGCTACTTTCGGCGATTTTCTGACAATAGTTGCCGGCAGCGTCTACTAGCTAGAAAGCAATGGTATTGGGTACCATTGGAACCGGCTCGGCGAGCCCGACACGTCTACGGCATCGACATGGTCGGCGGAGGTGGTGGCTTGCCGTTAAATGGCTAAAACAATGGTGGCGGCGATGGGTGACTCTATCTGACTAGCCTAGGTGGCGACGGCCTCCGCTCCGATCAGGAAAGGTTGTTGGGTGGTCGAGGGTGTCGAGGCAACGACCCGATCATGGCGGCAACGATCATCGGCAGCACAATCGGTGACGGAAGTGTGACGCAAAGGCGCGGCTTCCTTGCGTTGCGGCGGCCAGATGGTGGTTGGGCCGGCACGACGACGCCGTGGTGGGGTAGGCAACGCTGATCTGCGACAGGTTGGCATCCACATCAGCGACGGCGATGCTACACGGGGGTGGCATCGGGGCGAGGGTTTGGGGAAGGCGTTGGGAGGTAAGACAAGGGCTGGTGGCGAACTTGTAAATATTACATGACTCGTCTCTGACTCGAGTTAATAAAAATAATTAAATTATATTAAATCTTTAAAAAAATCGAGAAAAATCCTATAAAATCAAACAAATACCAAAGCATCATAATGATATGCTCTAGAACTATTAAGGCACCCAAATTGCCCGTAACACGTCCTAACGTAGTAAACGGCTTAAAAATAATTTTACAATCCACTATATATAAAAATAAAAAAATAACTGGGATACTCTAATATATTCTGATAACTCATTCTGTTCTGTTATGTTCATGACGTTATTATCGTATACTTGGGTATGTATGACCTTCATAATTCATACACATAACTGGCGTCTGACTCTGTACATGTATTCTGAAAGTGACTTGACTCGAAAATAACGATCGAACCAACCGGTTTTGAATATAAAACCCTGACTTGAATCGTAGGTTTTGCACTTACCTCATCATATTCAGTATCATTTACGGTATGAAAACAACAAAAGCAAATAAGGCTTGCGGTGATAAGAAAAATCCTATTATTAACAATTAAATAACATTGAGCACAGAACAAGGGAACAAAGGTGCATCCATAAACGGACAGATAATGATATGGTGAGGGTGATGTACTGGTGTTAGGAGATAAATTGCTCATAAGTGACCACGTCGAATTGAATTGTCCAGTAAGTGCTAGTGCTACAAGATGTTTTTGCTCACTAGCAAATGCTTCTTCCATTTTATATATGTTCATTTTTCCAAACCAAGTACAAGTACTATTTTCTTTAGTTGTCAAGTTAAAAAAAAGATGCACTTCTAAGCTTATGCCATGGACAAAGTCATAGTATTTTTCAGAGTGCTTTTGTAGTTTGGGCATTTTCTCCAAAAGCAACAATAAGGTGAATATAAAAGCTCCATCTATATTTACAAGGATGAATTTAAAAATAAGAAACATAAGTTTAAATTGAAATTTTGGAGAAATGGATTTAATGAGATTAAATATTAAAACTAGCCCCGCAAAATTTCCGAGTATAGCATTACAGTGTTCATAAAAAAGGATACAGATCACTAAACATGTAGCACAAGAAAATATCATGAAAATTGATACAAAACAAAAAAATATTTGATAGGATGCAAACCTGTCCCGCTGTCTGAATCAATGGAAGTAAGTGGCTGAACAACATTCATTGTGTTGGTCTCACTTTGCTCTTGCACCCATCTCCACCACTAAACAACGCACTGACTAAAACAAGAAAAGAGAGTCAAGATCATGTACAAAACGAAAACTGAGTTAAATATAAAATTGTAAAGAGACATGTGAAAGCAGTGGAAACATGACATTAAGTTAATAAATGGCAGGCCATCATATTGCCCATAATCATGAATTAAGGGATGCAGACACAAAGGGCAATCCCCATCAGTATGGTTCATATTTAAAAGTATCTCAACTGCTTCCTAGACATGAGCAAAAATAAATAAGTTCACATTGAGAATTAAAACGAATACAGCATAGAAGTATTCCAAGCTAAAAGCGCAATGACCTAGTCATTGATACCCCAAAAGTTTCCTTAAAGATGATGGAAAGTATACCAGAAGCTGACTATCTTGCAAACTGCTACATGCGCCTTCATCAGAACACTATTCAATACATCGGTCTGCCTCTTATCATCCAGACCCTTAGCCTCCACTATCTCGATCTCAAGAGGCCTATTTAGATACTTCCCAAAAGAAATAAAAATCAAATAGATAAATTTAGAATCATAAAATATCAACGCATAAACTCCTATCAAGGTTTACAAAATCTGCTGAAAAGCAGCAAGAAAATTGTTGAAGAGGTCAAGTTAGTTAATATTGATTCACCAAGTCTTTGTATATATCTAGCTGTATTTTAGTCAAGTTGTTAGGCAATACCTATAAGTCAGGGATTACATATTAAACTGTAAATATAATCTTACAGTGTATATATCTATAACTATGAAAGAAGAGTAACGGGAGAAGATTTTGAGGACTACTCCCTATTGTTTTGTATGCTATGTTACTTTCTGAATAATGAAATTCAACATGGTATAGAACCTAAGATCTTGTTTTGACAATCTTCCACTTGGTCATTGTTTCTTCCCGGGATGCTTCTTCTATTGTGCCTACCCACTTTTCTTTTCCTTACCATGGCAAAAGGAAATCCACCTGCAATTGTTGCCAACCCTAAATTGGCCACCCTATCTAACCTATTGAGTGACCGTACAAAAAAGTTCTCATCTATGTCAAAATCAATATTTCCATCATGCATTATTCTGCCATCAACAGCCACCACAGACATCATACCACTACTCAGATACATAATGTTTACAATAAGCTACCCATCAAAAATTATAGTAAAAACATTTGTGTGAGCACCTGAAAAAGAAGAAAATGCTGCTTAGTTTCAGCATTAAACTGCTTTGTAACTCAATAGCCAAGTCTTCCAATCTTGACTGAGAAAAAGAAAAAAGAAAAATCCCATCCGATTGAAACACTAAAGTAGCCAATAAAATATGCAGCCTCAACACGCCTAAAGTGGCAAACTTGAAAAGCCAAACAAACCATAATTTCATCATACTTTATGTTAATAAGTCGAGATCCATATTTTATGCTTTAGATCCATCCTCCAGACAATTGTTCAATCAACACAAACTTTAACATCATACTTCAATGGTGTTAGGCCCTATGGGCCCCTAAAAGTGACTTGTAATAGGTGTCACATGTCTCTCTTAATTTAAAAGCTAGCTCAGGGAATAAGGTTTTCCCATTAGCCTATATATAAGTTACCAACACTCTCTACGACCGATGTGAGATAAACCTAATAACTCCCCTATACATATCGGGCGACCCCGGAATTATCATCGTTTGAAAATCTCCTCTTCAGACGGAACCCATATATCATTACTTGGCAAACTCCCCTTAAATTGTTAAGTGGAACCTATAAAGGAAACTTCCACAATCAGCGTAGGCAAAACCCGGATCCAACCTAGTTCTGATACCATTGTTAGGCCCTTTGGGCCTCGAAGAAGGACTCATAATAGGTGTCACAAGCATCTCTTAGTCCAAAAACTAGCTCAGAGAGTAAGGCTTCCACAATCGGCGTAGGCAAAACCAAGATCTAACCTGGTTTAATACCAGTGTTAGACCCTTTGGGCTCCCCAAAAGGACTTGCAATAGGTGTCACAGGCATCTCTTAATCCAAAAGCTAGTATAGAGAGTAAGGTTTTCCCATTACGACCAATGTAGGATAAACCCAATAACTCTCCTTCACACATCGTTCATTAGATGGCATCTACCTGGCAAATTCCCCCTCCCTAAATCATCAGGTAAAACCCATAAAAAAGACAACCACAATCTGACGTAGGTAAACCTAGGCTATGATACCACTGTTAGGCCCTTTAGGCCCAAAAAACTTGCAATAGGTGTCATGGACCTCTCTTAATCTAACAGCTAGCTCAGGGAATAAAATTTTTCCATTAGCCTATATACAAATCACTAACACCTTATACGACCGATGTGAGATAAACCCAACAACTCCCCTTCACACATTGTTCATTAGACGGCATCCGCAAACTCCCCTTCCCCAAATCATCAAGTAGAGCCCATGAAGGAGATAACCACAATCAGCGTAAGCAAACATGGGCTCTGATATCATTGAGCCCCCAAAAGGAACTTGCAATAGGTGTCACGAGCCTCTCTTAATCTAAAAACTAACTCAGGGAATAAAGCTTTCCTGTTAGCCTATATACAAGTTACCAATACCCTCTACGACCGATGTGAGATAAACCTAAGAAATGGTTTCAAGAACCGATTAAATAAGCCTAGTAAAAAGAAATTAAAAAGACACACATGACCTAGTTGGTCAGTGTCTATTATCAAAATGTTGATCAATATATCTCTGTCCACGAAAAGTTTTCTTGCAGAAACCACATTGCCATTCATTCGTGTCTACATGAACCTTGTGGAGCTCCTAATCCCTTAATATGTCATTGTCTGGATGAAGTCAGCACTTGCTTGAAATGTTATACTCTTGATGATCAACAAAGGGCATTAAGTACTACATAAAGATAAAAGTATTAATCGTTAGCAATTGAATTCTACAAGCACGATACAAAATTTACAAGTAAATCGACCATTTGTATCCCATTACCTCCTCTATTATTTTCCATGCTGCCCTACTTCTTTCTCTTGAAGAATGTACTTCATGGTTTGCATTTCTTATTGCTTAAGAGTTCTGAGACATAATGGCAATCATACATAGAGATGTCAAATTCACAAGAAACCACCAACAATTAGCCACAAAGGTCATGAATTCAGTGAAACTGTAATGATAAAAGAACAATGATCAACCTGGAATATCTCTCTGAACAAGAAGCTTTCACGTGCGACCTGTCACATACCCTTCTTGCAAGGGCAAAGAAGCTAGTAGCTTCAAAATGTATTAGAAACCCAAGCAAACCGATTATATGTCATTTTATTCACATACAGAAGTACTTGACTCCTAAGTGCCTCAAGCTACAGATATGTAAATAATTAGCATCTTTCAATCAATGTTCACCTCGACCTAAAATTCTAAAAATAATATAGCATAGTACGTTCAATTTACTAAATTAGGTGATCACAATCAATTTCGTGGAAGATTCAAACACTGACATAGGGGTTAAAAAAAGATTGAAACTTACGGCTCCTATCTTTCTAAACAAACAAAAAATAATTTCTTTTTTGAAAGGAACAATCCAAAGAAAATAGAGAGTCAAAAAGCGAACCTGTTAAAGACGACGAACAGATTCTAGAAGTTCATCAGATCTTCGATGAAGAACTTCAAAGTGGCGGCCCTCTTCACGGATCCGAACTGGACGACAGGAGCGCGGGTCATGTCGTTGCGCAGCATCACGCTCGATGCCCCGCCGGACAAGGCGATGGCCTTGCAACCCCAGTTGGTGCTAGCGACCAAGCACCCCTCGATGGTGGCCATCGGCACCGCCAGCTCCTTGCCATCGACCACCAGCGACCAGGCGATCCCCACTGGGATCTGGATGTACCTCACTGGCATCTCACAGTACTGGCCCAGGATGGAGTCGTAGTCGAACCCGTCCAGCAGCAGGCCGCCCAGGGACCGCTCGGCGGCAACCTCCACCGTCTGGTGGTAGATCAACGCAGCGTGGCGGCAGTCGCCCAGCTGGGCCGACAAGGAGTAGGAGGGGCCGGCGCCTAAGACGACATCGGCAACGATGTTGGCATCTTAGCCGGTGATTTTGGGCGGCGCTGGTGGCGGGGCTGCGGTGGGTAGGGCGGGGATGAAAATCGTTGGGGTGGGAGATGAAGGCCTGGACGAAATCAATGCAGGAGAAGTCGAGGAGACGTTACCCATGTCCAAGGAGCCATTTACTAGGATATATTTTTTTCTTTATTTTTATTTTTTACTAAAATAACGGAAAGAAAATTTTTATATTTGTACATATTTTTTTTGACTTTGGGATGTCATCTTTTCAATTGCACACTTATTAAGAAACAATTAATTTTTTACTATCAAATTTATCTAATTATTTATGGCATAATTAAGACTATAATTTTAACTACTAACCTAAATTTTTAAGTGATATGATTTAATACGATTTTAAATGTGTTTTGAGTAGGTAAGTGGTATTATGTATATTATTATATTATATTATCAAGTTGAGTTACGGGTTAATTTCATGTCGAGTTCGAGTTATTATCAAGTCGGGTCGAGCCAAATACTACCTTGTTCAAACTCGGCTCGCAGGATTCGAGTTCGAGTTCGAGCGTTCAAATGTCAAGTTTCGACTCGAGTCGAAACGAGCTGAACTCTAAATGCTCACGATCTAACCCAGCTCAATTACAACCCTATGTAAAGGTAAATAGTTCTATAAAAATATAATTAAAGTTTATATAATCTTCCAACAAATAGATTTTAAATGTAATATATTTATGTAAGAACATGTTTATCATAGAAGTATCATCAATGCAAAATCTTGATGGGAATATAAATTTGGATGACAATGCAACCACACTAAGCTTCATGGATTTGTTGGCAGTATTTAGCATTACTTTGAACCTTTTCAAATGATAATCATTTTCATTATTTTTAAAATATTAATGTTGAATTTGTACCATCGTATACAAAGGCATGAATTTTATAATTCAACTATTGGGACTAATGAAAGTAGGACAAACAACGATGAATAAGCCGCAAGCAACACCGAAAAAGTTGCAACCAATACTGGAAGTGAGGATAATCGTCTAACATAAATAGAAAAGTTTAATATTTCCTTACTACAGACTTCACATGTTAGTATCGACAATCTATATCGGAAATTAGGGATTTTTCAATTTAATTTTTCATCTTCTTAGGGAATTTAGTTGGGTATATGCATGATACTGTAAACAACATTTTCCTATAGTTTATTATGATTAGAAGGCTCACTCAGATTGATTCAAGTGTTTCCAAGAAAAAAAATCGAGGCTAAGCTTTTTTGTTGTCTACTATTTTGGATCATGTTTATTGTAGTACCTTTGGTGGGCTGCGCGTGGCAATTAAATATATTGATATAGAAGCTATTTTTATTATTATTTAAATTTAAAAATATATAAATAAAAAATAAAAAATATGGATCATTCTTGGATAGTTATATTTGAATTGCGGGGTGCAGTTAATTTTATTTGGTTTTTCAAATTTAATAAAATTGATTTAATACATAAATAGATATAACAAGATATATATATATATATATATATCACGCACATATACACATGAAGAATAATAAACAAATAAATTAAATAAAAATTATAATATTCATAAGTTTCTAACCTATAGTAATTTGTCAATTAATTAATTATGTACCTTATGTTTGTGATGATATCTGCCAGTGTATACTTTAGTTGTCCAAAATAAAATAAACTTGTAAAATTATTTTGTGGATCCATGTGTTTGTTTTCAAATATAACTATGATTCTATTTTGAAGTAAAGATATAAGTAGTAAAAAAGTTAAATGAATAGTGAGATAAATAACATGTCTTCAAATATTTCTTTGTAAGCAATATTTGTAGTTTCATGAGCTCCATTTGGTTCTTTATCTTCCATGATATTTTTTAAGCTTTGAGGTGTTGTAACTCTTGAGGTTACCACATACAATTGATCATGTGAGAATACTAGTTATTTTAAATAAACCTCAACGCGTTGTAGTTATTGTCCTTGACTTTTTTTATTGTCATTGCAAAACATAATATTAATAGAAATTTCGTCCCCTTTAAAGTGAAAGGCCAAATTTTATCAATAGAAGATGTTATAATTCTAAGTATGAGATGTTTCTCTCAAATGTTGATGTAGATAATAATCTTGGCTTTATTATCTATTTTCCCAAACGTGTGATCATCATTTAAGTACCATTGTATAAACCTATAGGTTGGTTTAATTTCGTAGTAGCATCTTTTGAATACCAATTTTCAATCTTAGTTTATGATTTGGTAATCCTCTGAATTTCAGAGTGTTTAAATACTTTGTGGGATATATCATGGTCTAAAATGTCACCTTCAAGTTTAGATATTGAATCAGAAATATAATAGATCACTGCATCACAGTCAATAACATCCAATATATAATTGTTGATATCATGTGATGTAGTAATTTTTATTGAAAGTATAGTTCTTTTAGTAAAATAATCAAATTCATGTAGATGTTAATTAATATTTGGTATATTTTTTTGACCCTATCTTGTAAATCATTCAAGGTATGTGGAAGAAGAAAATTTTTGCGTATTTTAGTTGAGGTATCATAATTTGGCACACTATTTGTTCCATTACCTATTTCCAATATCCATTTGTTGAATTCTTCTAATTCACATCTTGTGGACAATCCATCATTTCATATTTGTAGCCTCATATTGTTCCTGTGATAGAAGACCTTAAAATTTTACCATAAATAAGAGCTCTTAAAAGAAGAGTTTATTATTTTTGATCTATTACCTTCATTTATTACATGTAGTATTTGCCAAAAATCGTTGCTATTAACATTTTTATTCCTCCAAAAGGCAAGGTTGAGCTATTTTCATTTTGGAAGCATAAGATGTCCCTTAATGTCTTATCTAAAGCTTCAAAACGATGCTTCCTTGTCATAACAACTTCGCCTCATACAATTAGTGATGTTTTTGTAGTGAAGTAGCAAAATAATGTTGCATGTAGATTGATCTTTGATATCCAATGGTAAATTAAATCTAGAGTGGTCTGTTCTACCACCTTGTAGAAGTAAGGCTGCAATTCCAGATGTTGCTATAACCACAGCTATTTTTCTATCACTTCTCATTTTTCTTAATATTGCTCACCATAGATATGTTTTTCCTGTGCCTCCATATCCGTTTACAATTATTAATACACCCTTGTTCAAGTATATGGAATTTAATACGTAGTCATAGACAATCTTTGGTTCCTCATTCAATCCATTTTCTAAGTGTTCATCTTCTAATTCTAAAAATCGACAGTAACTTGACTCCTCCATTATCAATCTATTATTTGATTGATTGGTAGAATTTTCTAACAAAGTCAATCTTGGAAAATCATCCAAACTTTTATCATTTTGTTAAAAGATGTCATGTATCTTGATGAGTGCTATATCTTCTAATTTTAGTTTTGTTAGCTCCAATTGAGGTAATTTTAATTTTTTCCACTCCTTGTACAAAATATCATTTGTAAGAATGTGCCATGTATTTGTCTATAATTTTGTCAAATCTGAAACTTCACAGAAGATTAGCATTGATGCAAAAAGATTATAGAATTGATATCCGGTAGTCCAAAGTGAAAAAGTGAAAATTCAACAATACTGTCGAAACATTCTTTGTTATTATTGAGAAGTCCCCTTGCATGACATGCATCTTTATAAGTTTTATGTACATAACTATCAATTGCTCTTATATCTTCAAAAGATTTGCATCCTTTCAGAAAGTAAAATTAATAATCTCAAATAGTATCCTTCTCCATTTGATGGATGTGCAAAGTATAATCTTTAAATTGTACTACCTTTTTTCTTTTCTTCCATTTTTTATTATACTTCCAAACCCATTTTGTAATGACCCAGTTCAAAGTACAAATTAATGGGCTAAGTCTCTCTTCAAAAGTAGTTAACCAAATTAAAGATCTATAGTTCCATTCCCACTTATAAACAGGATTTTACCTTAGTTGGTATTAGATGTAGGACTAAGTTTAGGGAACTCATAATCCACTTACCTTAGGAAATTTTGTCCCTGAAATTCCTACACTTGGTCTGTTATTAGCTCTAGCCCACAAATTTCTTGGGCCCGTGATTAGCAGCCTAGTCAATATCCCTAGTCCAGCCAACTATTTAATGCGGAACCAGGAGGCCCTGATACCGTTTGTAACAATCTAGCGCAAAGTGCAAACTAGTGGGGCTAAGTCATCTCTTCAGAAGCGGTTAAACAAGTTAAAGATCTATAGTCCATTTCTACTTATAAATAAGATTTTACCCAATAAGTATTAGGTTGAGGGATCTCACACATTTTGATGGGAAATTGACATAAGTGAGCTCATTTGTTGATAGGCGTTTTCAATTAGGTGTCATCCATTTTGCAAACATTGTTTTATGCTTTCTTGCCTTGTTTGTAATTGTGGTTAAATTCTCATGATCTAGAAAATATAGTACTTGTTCATTCTCCAAATGAAAAATCATTCTTTCAACTATTGGCTCTTTATATTGCATATTGAAGTTGAATATTCTCCATGTTGCCTCACAAACCAATAAATATTTGCAATCAAGATATTGTTTAATCTCATCAATATTTTTTATGGTACTCCCTTGTTCTTCTTCTCCAAAAATATCATTTTCTATTAGAATAGCTTTGGTTCTATTGGGACCTTTATTAAAATATTTAAATAAATACTTAATTGAGCTCTATCTATTGCACCATTTTGTGATACAATGACATTGAAATCTAACCAAAAGGTATCAATTATAACGAACAACATATTGATTATCCAACTTTACTTTGTTCCCTATAATTATTCTTCCATTACCTCTTCTTCTATATAGAGGGAAACCATTTTTGTCAATGGTTGTTTCACTTGAATAATTTTTTGGAAAATGTTTTGAGCAAACGTTTCCAACCATGCATGATGCATTTTTTCTGATCATATCCACATGGCGTGTGCATCATATAATTTTTGACGGTAAGGTATCCAATCTCATCTATTTTCTTCACAGGTTTTCCAGCTGAAATAATTTTATCTATCTGATTATACCTTAATATTCAAAAAATAAAAGATAAAAGATAAAAGATAAAATCTAGTTTACCTTGGTATTCTTTCATCAATGTAGATGTTACCACTATAATTGTAGGATCCTTTTCCCATTTCCCATGAAATTGCAATATCAATGAATCTATCTTAATGGGTTCCCACAACATAACATCAATTATGGAATCTCTAAAAAATGAAAATTATTAAAGTGACTTTTAATTAATAGAAAATTATAATCTTATGAACATTATTCTAAAATATAAAATGAATTAATTTAATATATACTCTTTTAGTAGTAGTTGAAAATGTTTTCTCCTTGGTTGCTTCATTCAATAATGAGGTTCTTTAGGAATTTTTATTCCTACAACCTTGCAAACAACATCTTTTAAGAAAATATTCACATTAAGTATCTTACATTAAATCTTAAAAGACATTATGAAGTATAAGGCAAAAAACAAACTTGAAAGTAGAATAGTAGTATTCAAATGACTTACTATTTCATCCTTGTCAACAAAGTTAAATTTATACTACTCAATTATCCAATTCACACCCAAGATATTGGACTAAGGTTTTAGGTATAAACGTAACTTGCTTTGCATTATCAATGGGCTTATATTGTAAAACTCAGGCTTTTCTCTTGACAGTTTTAGCTTTGGTTCGGTATCAACCTAGATCGAGTTGCTTGCCCGACCCTTTTTATTGTGTGTATATGTATGGTATGTATGCACAAGACAAGACCTTAATTTCCCCTGGTGCTCGGTGGCGCTAGCTGGACACTACGTAGTTAGGTTTAGCAGTGTTCTGCGTATATTTTATTTGCTTGCCTTGTGTTTGGAACTCCTTTCAGACCATTCTAGCCATTATGGGACCCCCGGCATGGTTCCCAAGGTCTTTCTAACAACTTTAGAGTCCTAAGCTTTTGGGTTTTAGGACAACCCATACATCATTAAGTATGACATCCACACCTCATTAGGTGTGATTCCTTACCTATAATATCACTAAGTCAAGCCTTTGGCCGTTGAAAGAGTAGCATGCAGCAGA
>JAURVB010011073.1:0-46599 GCA_033002965.1 Piper betle
TTCTGACAACCAGAAATTGCGCTTTGAAAACTTCCTGTACAATCTATGCTCTCTCAGTGTTTACAACACCATCCTCAGATGTTGCTCATGCTCTTCCTTGGATGAAGAATATACCAGTATATTGCCCACAAAGACGATCACAAATTGGTCTAGGTATGGACTGAATACTCTATTCATCAAGTCCATAAATATTGTTGGGGCATTGGTCAACCCAAAAGGCATGACCAAAAATGGTGATCGATGGCGTCCGAAATTCGATCAGGTTCAACCGGGTAAACTCAGCAGAAGATTTGGCTCATTCCAACAAATATGGTTTTCTGGTGGATTTCGACAGCTTCCAGGCGATTTTTCGATGACTTTTCTGGTGGGACAATCGAGGCTATAGGTTGGCACCAATTTGGCGAGCTTGATCCAGTGGTGGTGAAGGTGAGGATGGCCGCAGCAGCAATGATTGCCAGTGGCGGCATCGAGTTCAATCAGGGCGGTTGGTCACTCCGATCGTGCCCATGACCGACCTCAGCAGCGGCGCTAAGGAGGGGGAAATGTCGAGGAGGTCGAGGGAGTGGTCGTCAACGTCGCGGTGACGGCGGTGCGGCCTGGACGACGACGAATCGACAAGGGGAGTGATGTTGCTCATGGGGCGATTCCGGCATTGTAGCGGCGAGACAATGGCCAGGGTTGGTTGGGGCGGCACAGTGATGGCAGGGCAGGGCGAAGCGACGTTGATCGGCAGTAGTGTGGCGGCGGCGGCGGCGACAACCACAGGGGCGGCAATAGGGTTTTGGGGTGAGGAAGTGTCAGGAGGGAGAAGAAGCACTCTGGTGGCAACCTCGTAAAATAAGTATTGACTCAGATTCCTACTCAAGTTAAAATAATAACTAGTTCATAATAAATCCTAAAAAAATTAGAAAAATATGAAAAAAACCCATAAAATATATTACACAACATAACACACAATAACGTGTTCTATAACTAATAACCCATCTAAACTGTGCTATAACGCATCCTATTGTGTTATTCGATCTAAAACTATTTTTACAATCAAATACATAAAAAGAAAAATACTACATACTTTCATATATTCTGATAATTCATTTCTCATTATCTTTTCGACATTATCATCATATATTTAGGTACACTCGACCCTCATCGCTCATAACTCACGATTGGCTTCAACTTAGCACGTAGTTCATGAAACTAACTCGACTCGAACCGACGGTTGAATTGACTGGTTCGTTGTAGTAAAACTCTGACTCGAGTCATGAGTTTTACAATAGAGGTTTACGAGTACTACTATGGAGCACATGTCTAAACTTGTGGTTTCAAAGGGTACTGAAGGCGCATGCTTGAGAGTACTCGACATCTGTACTCAGGGCCAAGAGTGTTACGAAGGATGTAGATGGCTAAAAGAAAAGATAATGATTTTCCTACTTAAGGGATAGTTTAAAGTAGCCAATGAATGAGATGAGATAGAAAAGGGATGTTGTCGCACGAGGTCAACGACTCTTAGTTATTGCCCTTATGAGAGTTTCTATGAGGAAGATTAATGAGGTTTTCATTCAACATGAGGGTTAGTTTTCCTGTGCCAATTTATTATTATTTATTTTTGGACCAGTAATACTCGTTAATGATGGCTTTTTACTATCTATGTAGGTGAGAACTGTGAAGAATGAGCGTTGTCAGGACAGCGAAGGAGCAACACTAAAATTACATGCACATATACCTGTCGAGTGTATTGATGATGATAATGAGTGTTGAATTGTTTGAATGATGAAATTTAAATGTCATTTTGTGAATTGATATAAATATTTTACATGTGAATGAAATTGAGAATGAAAATGAACAAGAATGTTTAGACTCAGCTCAAATGATGAATAAAGTAACGATAACTGGAATGTGAATAAAATGTTGTGTTTTAATTGTGTTAGATTTTTTTATTGATATAAATATATATTGTTAGTTGTTGACAAGGTGGTCCCTATTGTACTTTTAGAGGAGACTATGTCTGTTTTGCTTTAAAAATAACTATTTTTTTAAAAATAATTTCATTTATTTAGTTTATTTTATATTTGATTGCATATCATAACATGTGTGTAGGACAACATTATAATTCAAACATCACATCCATGCATTGTTTGTTTACGTCACCATCTTAAGATGCAAAGGGTAGATCCAGGTTAGCTTAACCAGATCAAGTAAATTAGTGAACGGCTTGATTACCGATAGCATTTTTGAAATGGTTTACGGGTAAACCAAAACAAGCTATTAATTAATATTTACTAGTCTCCTAACTTCTAACAACCATAGAAATATCTGCACGCCGACAACATCCATATAACACACTTTTGTTCAACAAATTTCTTATTCTAAGAGTGCTTTCAATGTTTGATGGATAATATGGTATGTGATTTGTCAAGCTCAATATGTAAATGCCACCTACCAAGCATTAATTTGTGAGTACAAAAGATCTCTAGCTTATCCAACCAAGATTTTGATAGATGCTGCTAATTTGGTTCATGTTGCCTCATCTCTTGCTAACAGGTCTATGTCAGCTTCAATGAGATCTGTAAAATATCACTTAGCCTGCTTCTTCAAGAGGTAAGCATCGATAACATAAATGACAATTGACCAGGGGAGGCTCGATAGAGCAAGTACAGGCCAATGTGCATGCTGCCTATTAAATGACAAGATGATATTTTTATGTAAAAACTAATTTGATCATTAAGTTAATTTAATAATATAATGAAGAAATAACAATAATTTTAATTTAAATAACTAATTACACTTGATGTATTTGATATAAAAACTGAGCTGACTCGATGTTATTTATACTTTCTCTTTTCCGCGCAATGCTATTTGCACTTAATTCAACTAATACATCTTATATTCACATGAGAATGAATATTCATTAGCGACGTATGAACAAGTCCAAGATCATGAGTAAGAAATTGAATCTTGACTTTGGATTATTTAAAATGATTTGGGCATGCAATTATTAGGATCCAATTTATAATTTGAAAAAAAAATCTTTTAAAATCTTAAATCAGATCATTTGAATCAAACTAAAAATCACAAACTTTTAAATGTGCATTTTAAACGAATCGAGGTTTGCTCAAACAAGACTCAATGGTTTAATATGTCCAATTAGCACCATGGTGCATGTATAAATAAGGGGCATGCATTGTTTTATTTCTATTTACCATGCATGCGTCGTTCATACCTTGAATTGGCACATTTAACATGAGCTCAGCTAATTAGTGTAGTAGTTACTTCTTGAGATGGAATTCTGCTTGATGCAAACACAATAATCTCACTTGTGCTAGCTAGTCACTTGTGATTAAATTATCAAATACCTACCTTTAATCTTAACTAAACTTGGCCTTACTTTATCTCCTGCATATATATATAGGCTATAGTTATCATATTTGTATCCAATTAATGGAGATGTGATATATAATTGGTGGGGAATTAGCAAGGAAATCAACCTCACTTATGCAAGTGTATGCAAAATGAACACCAAAGAAAACAAAATAAGTTTAAATTGCCAACTCTTTGTCTCGGTATTTGCGTGGTTGTCTGGTATTAGTTTTGGGGTTTGGCTGGCCTCGCAACTCAAGGGCCAACCTCCCATTTGCTGCAGGTTTTTGCTGTTCACTTCTGGAAACCAAGATGCAATCAAGCATACACTACCTATAAAAACTTATATATTAACTTGCATGCCCAAGTGGGTGGAGGTGATTGTTTCAAGAGATTCTTGGAGTTGGATACCAGTTTCACTTTTAAGGGTCATCAAGCTACTCTTTGACTGTTCACTTTTCAATTCATTTGATTATAGTTAGTACACCTAATGCATATACACGTTGGTGTGCATGGGAGATCATATTATAAATATGTAGATGTGGATTTGGTATCTCATATTGATGATGTTTGTGAAGATTTTTTATTAGATGCTCAACTATTCTTTGTAAGATCAAGTTGGTTAGTTTTGTTGCCGAGATAGACTACTGATCTGATTAATAAAATATGTGGGCAGATTGACAACAAATTAAGATCGATCATGCATCTGACAATTTAAGTTATGTGGGAAGGAGAATCGACTGCTCGGCGCAACTAGCATCAAGATGATCTGATCAATTACTTAAAATTGATTATCAGATGTAAAAAACTATGTGGAACCAATTACTAATCAACTACAATGAGCTTCTTTGATTTTAATTATTCTTGGTTATTAGCTAGTAAGGTACCTCCCATTAATTTTGCAGCTGTTAATTTGTCATACATCTATCTTGTTAATTTTCAACAAATATTATTATGCTCATAAACTTATCTATGATATAAGGCAGAATATACAGCAAAGCTTTCAAGTTAGAGCTACTTTCTTTGGATTTATGACATCATTGGACGATTACTGATCAGAGGGGCTTTGTTTCTAAATGGTGAATGATGTAGCATAGTTGGGGATCGACCACCAATAGTTGCATCTATGGCATGCAATTCATGCAGCAGCCCAACCACCAACTTCTGCTTGTCACTTCATATTCTAGGACGTTACTTTAAACACTACACAAAATAACAATTCATCGACTACAACCTTTTCTTCAAAAGATTAACATGAACATTGTGTGTGGCTCAAGAAGACGGCTCCAAGGCAAACAAAAAGGTTGGCATGAGCATCTGATCTACTTCCTCCTAGATTTCTTGTGTTCACAGAAAAATACAGAACTTATCAACACTTTTTCAACAACTGGATGAAATTGGGTACAATAATTTAGCACTGTCCTTATTAGTGACTCTATCCTTCCAATATGGAGTCAAGGACCACTGTTTAGTGATTCACTGCGTTCATGGACCACTGGTTAGTGATTCATTGCTACGAAGTCACTCCAAGATTCTTCTTCTTGAGCACTAAAAAGGTCCCCATGCTTGATGATCACCATTTTGGAATTTCTGGGTCCTCTGACTCCTCTCCAATCTTGCAGTCCCAAGAATCCAAACCTCCCATCTCCTTCATCCTTCTGCTTTTCTCCACATGCTTTCCTTTTCCTTGTACTGAGTCCAATATGACCAAGATGATTCGGATATCAAAATGTATCTTAATTTTTATCTGCTCCATTTCTTTGATATATCCTATTTATGCTTGTGGATAAATTTCCAATCCGACTGCGCTATATTAGATATATACGTCCAAATAACATATGATTCTTATATATGTCATTTTTAATGTGAGACACTAGTTGTATACAAAACCAATACGGCCAACCGGCTTGTATTAGTGTCACACACCTCTCTTAATCTAAAAGTTAGCTCAATGAATAAGATTTTTCAGTAGCCTATATATAAGTCACCAACAACCTCTACGACCGATATGAGATAAACTCAATACTATGCTCATTTTATGGCACATTTTATAATCTTATAAGAAAAAATACCATTAAATCTTGAATAGGTAACATGCTGCCACCGTTGAATTGGGATCAGTATAGCACTATTTCACCACTTAATAGTAAATTTCTCTGACTAAAAAGGTATTTAATTTGGATTGATTTTGAACATAGCAGCTTTTTAACCTAATTGAATCAGTTTTTTAGCTTAATACCATCAATCAAATTATCATCCAAATTAAGCACTTCACTCGCAATTAGAAAATTATGGAGCAACTTACACATGCTTGTCTTTGATATTTAAAGTTGGATTTAGGGTTAGAATACTAGGGCAATTCTAAAATGAGCTTCAACTTGAGTTACATAGTCTCACACTCTCCCACCTCATGACGGCTCTAAACAGACTCATGCTATAAGTACATTCTCCGGTCACCTTCTCCGCCCACGGCATAAAATAAATAGAGGTGTTAGTTATGATTTAAAAAGTTTTATTTTAGTAATTGTAGAAGGACGTGGGAGGTGAAAAAGGGAGAGAACGTCGTAAGTAAATCATTTCTCACTCTAACATTGACAATTAATTAATTAATCAATAATAACTAAAAATAGAAAATCTGATCATGTCATAATTAGCTCCCGCGTAGTAAAAAAAAAACTGAAGGGCCGATCCAGACCTCCGTTTTGCATATCCGCTAGAACCTTCTACCACGTGACAGCTGGCAACACCTCATTCGCACCCGCAAACCACGCAGGTGCCACATGCAACCATAGCATCGTCACATCCTCAACAACAAACGCACCGCCACCATGCATACATACATATGCATGACCATCGCCAATGGCCATGGCCATGGCCATGGCCGCATCTCTTTTATAAACCCCAGCAGGCCCCTTCTTCTTCCCCGGCACAGTGAACCCTAGCGGAGCGATGGCCGCCTTGACCTCCCGCTCCGACTTGGCCGTCTCCGGTCTGGCCCCCGACTCCGCGGTGGCCGTCCTCGAATCGCCGCCGGCGGAGCTTTTCCGGCGGAGCAAGAACCCGTGGACGAAGCGGGCGACGAAGAAGAAGAAGAAGAAGAACCTGGTGTTCTTGGAGGACGGGGCGCCGGAGGTGGCGCGGACCAAGAGCTTGACGGACGAGGACCTCGACGAGTTGAAGGGGTGCGTCGACTTGGGCTTCGGGTTCAGCTACGACGAGATCCCCGAGCTCTGCAGCACGCTGCCGGCCCTCGAGCTCTGCTACTCCATGAGCCAGCGGTTCCTGGATGAGCAGCAGAAGTCGCCGGAGGAGGCTGGGTCGCCGCCGTCGGAGCCCGGGGCGTCCAGCCCCACCCCTTCCCCAATTGGAGGATTTCCGGCCCTGGTACGTCTCTTGTTGTTGTAAATTTGAGTTCTTTTCAAACTTTTTTTTTGCTACTATGTTTTGAATTGGCAGGGTGCTGTTGTGATGATTGGTAGATCCTATTATCGAATCTCTGTTGTTTGTGATGAGATTGTATTTGCCAAATAAAATATAAATTTGATTGAATGTTTAATGTTATGATTTTTTAATTTGATTGAATGCTTAATTTTATGATTTGGTAGAGCTGGGTCAAAACTTGCGTGGTGTTGGGGGAAGTGTGAACAATTTGAGGAAGAATATTGATTCTGTGTAGGCTTGTTGGATGTTTGCATTAGAGACATCAAATTGGCGGGGTTTTTCATTGTAAAAGAGGCTGCTTCGATCTTTTGTGATTGATTTGAGTGCAATTTATAGTGTTGGTTGTTAGAATATTTGTTTATGTGGCGGTAATACTCTAATTCATTCTTGCAGTGTGTTTTGGAATGATGCCCCATGCTACAGATCGCGAGAGTTCTTTTTACAAGTTCGCCTCTTAGTAGGCGTAACTGATGAGATCTGTACCAATATGTGGGGTTTACCTCCTTGCATTTGATATATGTTTCTGACCCACTCCTCACAATGAAAAGATTGGCATGGTGACGTCCCTAGGACTATCTGCCTTTTTCTTTTACAAAGAATAGACTAACGCTAGTTTGGTTGAATCGTTCTTTCCCCTAACATTATGTATTATACTTTTTGTTTTCTTTAGATGCATAGATATTGCCCACTTTATATAATGGAAACACCACTGCAGACTCCATGATTTAGCGTTTTCTGGTTCTAATTTCGGGGGGCTATTTTGATTGCAGGTGACCATCCTGATGATGTAAAAGCCAGATTGAAGTATTGGGCGCAAGCTGTTGCATGCACTGTCCGTTTATGCAGCTAATATCAGGGGCAACTGCCATGGGCCATCTAATGTAAGGGGTTAGCAACTCTGCCTGATTACAAGTGAT
Organism: Piper betle; assembly: GCA_033002965.1. NCBI lineage: Eukaryota > Viridiplantae > Streptophyta > Magnoliopsida > Piperales > Piperaceae > Piper > Piper betle. The sequence goes on from JAURVB010011073.1 coordinate 7,716, forward strand.
TGGCTCATGGATATCTAGTTTTGTACAATACTGTCAATATATCGAGTCCCCTGTGTATAGCCTGTTTCCAGTGAAGGACATAGACTACACTAGCTTGAAGTGAGAAGTCGACGAAGATGCACCAGTGGGCGAAAAGAATTAGATTCAGGAAGAGGTGTGAAGCACTTGAGAGGAAGAACAGTGAGGTTCATAGTGATAGTCTGCAAGATACTGCCGATCTTTATAAGCTTATGGGAATACATGTACATGCAAAAATAGTCAATATTTGTGATTTTTTCAATCTATGCAATAAAACTTGTTTCACTTTCTGGATTTTAAGTGCTCTGGGTGAAATGTGAAAGTTCTTGAATGTAGTGTATATCTGCTCGGTCAATGTTTGCCATCTCAATCCAGGCAGTGGTTATGCTTAGCTTTATGTTTCTATCTGCCCCGTGATTAATTTTGAGGTGCTCCAAAACTATCATGAACAGGTGATCTCAACGTCCTTGTTTGGCGTTACATGTTAGCCTATGGTCTCAAAATGCCGCCTTATCCTTTGTTGGAAATTGAAGCTTGAAAACTACTAAGTTTCACGTGGCGGCAACAGTGACGACAAAATCCATCATGAATATGAAAAACAATTTTGTGAGAGTATTTTTTGTGATAAATTTATAGTATAAATGGAAAAATATGATGAGATTAAATGAACTTTTTGGACTCCAGCGGAAAATTTGATGTCGGCACTCGAGCAGCGAAGTTTTTACTGTGGGGGAAAAAAATGGAGTGCTTTGTCTGAAAAATGGCATTATTTCCAGCAATGTCCCCAGTAGTCCTTGAAGAATAGTTTGCTTGTTGTCATCAATCCAAGAGCAAATAATTAGGGATCTCATCCTCATCTTCATGTGATGCATAAGAAGTAAGAGGACGTGGCTTCATGTCCAGCAGATTGCTTTGAACATGGATGTGATCTATCTGGAAATTCTGATTGCAGTGTTACTAGCACAGTCCGGACTCCCGAAGTACTTCGAAATGTTTAGAGCACAGTTGGTAAAACTTGGAATGGGCTTAAAAACTGTCTCATGAATTCTCAAATAACGACACGGATAATTAATTTAGAACAATGTGAATACAAGCAACCACCTAAAAAATTGTGTGAGTTTTATAGAATTGTCCGACTACTATAGTAAGATTATATATATATAATTTCTAATGATTATGATCAAGTTTATTATACCATGAACTATATACTTTTGGGAACCGAATTATATATATAGCTAAAAGTATTGCCAAAAATATTTATTTCATGGTATACTAAACTTGATCATATTCATTAGAAATTATGAGCTAAACTTAAACAAAGTGCAAATTGAGGCTCAATACAGTTGCAGAATAGCTTCCATAGTGCATGTTGTCATGAAATAACAACCCAATAATCAGTGAATTAATGATCATCGAAGAAGAAGGATGATAAAAATAATAGACACAAATTTTCCCTTCTTAAATCGAGGTAAAAAACTGTTGGCACGGTCGAAAACTTATATTATATTATTGAGAGATTACAACTCTCTTTCTCACTAATATGATGATAACAAAATATTACAATTGGGAGTTTAATAAGTCAAACCCTGCACAAGAATTACAATACAAAATCTTTTAAAAATCTTTAAACGATGAATAACTTTGCAAATGACGACAAAGGGACACGAAGACCATTTATAATCACGATGAAGGTGTGTAAATACACCGGCAATTGAAGAGTCATTAACCATTATTCCACTTCTTGAAATTCAAAGATTCTAATGATAAAAACCCTCAAAAATGATTCCCTTGCCTTTTCGTAATACATGGTAATTGCGGTCCTTTCTTGAACCAGCGCGCGGAAGGCATGCAATGTTCGATCAAAACTGACTGAGCAATCCCAAGAACAAATAGAGCTAATTGACAAGGATTTCGTCGCTAAATATTCGACAAAATGACAAAATTGTTATGAAAGATGAACAAACAAGATCAACGTGCCCAGGTAAACAGTTGCAGAATAAAGACGAGATTGATGACTAACAACCTGCACTAGGAGGTTGCAAGTACTTAGCCCACGGACAAATCAATAGAACTGCAAGCACAAGATCATCTCGGTAGTCTGTACCCATCTCTCTACCGTGGAAGCTGGGAGCTTCATGCACTGGAAGGGAAGGCCCATCAGGAGAGACAAACATGGAGGAACCACAGCTGCATTCCACGTCTACTGTACCTATTAATATTCACGTCGATCATCAGTTTGAACTTATCTCTTGTTGTGTTTTGATTGCTTTCGTGTTTCTTGTTTTGTGTTTCAATAGATATAAATGATTTTTTTATTTTGATTGGTTGATTCTTTTAATTTTTTTGTTTATTTTGACTCCCCTTTATTACACATTACCCATCTCCAACCACCACCATGCATGGGCAACAATGTCACAGTACTCCACAGCAGCAGCAGCAGCTCATACACTTGCAAGCACGTTAATGGCGGCCAAGCAGCCTTGTTCTACACAGGTCTATATATCTTCGCCTTGGAGCAGGGTTCCCTAAGGGCCAACCTCGCACCTTTGGAGGTGACCAGTTCGACGAACGGGCAGACGCAAAAGAAGCCCGCCAGAAATCGAGCTTCTTCCACTGGTTCGGGTTTAGTCATTCCACTGGCAGTCTCATTGGGCTTGTTCTAGTGGTGTGGATAGAGAACAACAAAGGGTGCGACTATGGCTTTGCACTCTCCTCGGCTCTCATCCTCTTTGGCTTCCTTGTGGTCTGTTCGGGTGTGAGCGTTTATCGACAACTGAAGCCCCAAAGCAGCCCTGTCACCAGATTTCTTCAGGTTTTGGCGAAGCAAGATCATCTAACTTTTTCTTTTTAATTTTTTCTTAATCATAATAAGCATGTTAATTAGGAAATGAAGTGATGTTAAAAAGTGTGTAGTTCTGTAAACAGGTGTTCGAAGCTGCATGCAGAAGAGAAAACTTCCACTGGTTGATGACGCAAACGAGTTGTACCAAGACCAGCTTAAAGATAATGTTGGTGAAAATCTTTCTCACACCCAAGGATTCGAGTAAGTGCTTATAATTCAAGCTCTAGATTATTGGTCCTCTCCTCGCAAGTTAGTTATATGCGAAATGAATGACACTTAAATAGTTCCTAATTTCTAGCAGTTTACTTTATCAAACAAATGATGTTAAACATGCAACGTTTTACAGCTCCCACAATATGCTTCTAGCTGTCTAAAACTGCTTCATATATACTCTTGCCAACAGATGTTTGGACAAAGCTTCAATCCTTCAGGGAAGCAATGAGAGTAACTGGTCTCTCTGCTCGGTGACCCAAGTTGAGGAAACAAAGATTGTAGGAAACAAAGATTGTACTCCGAATGCTCCCTCCCTATATTTATCTCCGCAGTGATTTGATATATACCCATCCCCTTGCTCCTCACCCTCACCATCCAACAAGGGGCAACCATGAACACCATATTGGGCTCAATCCACATCTCAACACCAAATCTCTTGGTCATCCCTGTCACCTTCCAGATGATCTTTCTAGTCCTCTACGATCGCGTCTTTGCTCCCTCCCTTAGGAAATTCACAGGCTACAAGAATGGTATTACTTCCTTGCCAAGGATTGGCTTTGTTCTCCTATCAACCACTGTAGCTATTTGCTTTGCAGCTACCGTAGAGATGAAACGAAAAAGTGTGGCTTCTAAACATGGCCTAACAGAGGCCGGTGCACATCTGCCCATGTCTGCTGTGGTTGGCTGGGCAGCTCCTAGCTTCTGCAGTGATTGATGTATTCACCTTCATCGGGCTGTTGGATTTCTTCAACGGTGAGGTGTCTAGGGGAATGAAGTCCTTTGGGGACTGCCATTTGCTGGTGCATAATTGGATTGGCCTCCTTCATGGGCACTATTTTGGTGGATGTGGTGAACAAGATAACTAGCCATGCTGGGGGAGGGTTAGGAAGGGTTGGCTGGTTGCAAGGGAGCAACTTGAACAAGAGCCATTTGGACCGGTTTTACTGGTTGCTTGCCTCCATTGAATAGGTGGGTTTCATCAACTATGTTTTCTGGGCTCGGTTGTATGCTTATAGGCGCGACCCCAGAATCCAGATTGAGTGAACTACTCTGCCAGCAATGCAGCAACCTTCGAAATAAGTTTCTAAATTGATTTTGCTTTGTATGCTGATGAAAAATTGTGACGCTTTTCCCTACTAGTGCATCGGTTTGGTTAGTTTATAGTTCACAGTCACCTACATTGCATTTATATGACATTTCACATAGGCCAATCCCAACTGGGCGCAAAAACAAGTGATGCGAACCTCCCAAAATTACAGGTTGGTATAGCACTACGAGACTGTAAATTTAACCATTATATCAATCGAACTTGACCCCCAAATCGGTGAGTTACACAAATAATAGATGTCAGCTGGTGGATGACAAATTGTTAGGGTTAGAAGGTTTCGTTGGTTGCGAGGCTTTGAAAGAATAAACCACAAAATGTGAGAATGAAGAAAATGCGCACTTTCTTACACATTAACATGATATGATTATATAGCGAAAAACCAAAAAACTGCTGCTAGAAAAAAAATGATATGAGAAAATTGGCCAAGCGACGAAAAAGGGGATTCAAAAATTCCCCTTGTCCTCTATAAAATTTAATAAGAACTTCAAAATTGAAGACTTCCGATTATGGTGATCCTGTTGTGTCCCTTTCATGTCAATAACACCTTTCATTACACGAGTATACAGTCTCTCAAGCTGAGGTACACCATTTCCTTCTGTGCCCTCCACCAGGCGCTGTTTTATACTCTCTAACTGACTTGACGGTACTAAATCTTCATCTACCACAGCAGCCTCCTCCGGATCCCTATCTCTACAAACATCTTCCGAAGCCTCTGCAACCTTTTCAATGCCGTTTGCCAAAGCTGCTGAACCACAGCCAAGGTTCAAGCTTGCCGAAGCTGAATTACGTGGCTCCAGCTCCGCTGGCAAAGCTTTATCTTCTAAAGTGGAGGCTTCTGGTGCAACACCTGCAAAATTTCAATTTTATTCATAATTTAGGACACAGCATGAACGGATTTTACACAAGGATTGCGAAGCGTAAGATGTGAATTCCCACAAAAGCAGCAGCACAAGGATGCGCCAGACTACACCCTCAAAATGGCCTTATGCAAACGGTGCACCACCCATAAAGAAGAAGCGGGATTCACAATTTATAATTTTGAAAAAAGTGATCCTTATATCTTACTATTAAAATGAATAGTGATAACTGAAAGTCCTAACTGCATCCTCCATGTCTATATTTTTCTTTGTTCGCTTCAAAGTTTCATAACTTTGGCACAAGTTAACTTCGGGCTGGACATGGCGAAGTCTAGCATTCATTCGTGTCATCATACCTGTTTGCGGTAAAACAGGTGTTGCAGGAAGAGCCAAGCCTGCAATGTCATCAGGCAAATGCACAGGACCTCCTTGCGTATCAATCTTGTCACAGAGTGTGACAAGTGCTGGGTCCATCTGTGAAAGCATTCCATGAACCTACAAAGGCAAGTAGGTTGATGATTCACATTTGAAAAATGTAGCATCAAGTGCAACTGAAGATAAATGGTCAAACATACAGCATCCCGAAGTTCATGAGCTCTACTAACAATCCTTGAACCATTGTAGTCATCTCCATTATAAGCCTATAAGATAAGAAAAAGCACCCAATGCCAAATGATAACATATGCAACAAGTGATCATTTAATTAAAAAACATTACGAGCATTGAATAATACCAAGAAAAAAAAATCAAAAGCGTCAAAGTCAGACAATCAAAAAGTTGGTGGTCTTTGAAGTTTGATGCCAGCACAATTTGATGAGTGTTTCAATAAAAATCTGAAAATACCTTGGCATTAGACACGATGAGGTCAACATCCTGAACAAAAGTTGAGCATGTCACATAGGCCCCAGTATCTACGCGCTGTAGCATAGTTGCCATATCCATAGGTTTCTGAACAATGGAATGATAATTTGGTGCTTCTTCATCCATGACAGGATAGTGAAATGCAGTAAAGCGTTTATCGTATAAGATTCTGGACAAAGAGAGTAAAGAATATGATTTACCATGTTGTGTTTTACACAGTAAACTTATAATATATACAAATATGCAATCTACAAAGTGAACAAGCTTCATCTCACCAGTCAATAGTAAAACTAAACGACAGAAGCCATAAAACTCATTCACCAGAGTCTTTCATTTGAAAAAACATCAACTGATGGCAAAATAAGCTAAAGGTCATAAATTTGTTGAGAATATCTAAATTTTTAAAAGTGACAAATAACAATATTCAATGAAGCATAAGCAAATGTAATTAAGAATTAGCAAGAACAATTAAAAGAACGAAAGAGCAGATTTATATTAAAAAAAACGACTCACCTGTTGCACACATCCCGAAAGCACATCCTAAGACGGCGGAGAGCATGCTGCTCAGCTTCTGCCTTGGCCTTCAGTTCAGAAATTTTTGGACCAGTTGTAGCCTTTGGTGCCTTGGGAAGTTCGGAAAGTGATTTGGCCTCTTTGGATTTATTTTTTACATTATTGGATGAAACAGAGAAGGCAGCTTGAAAAAGTCTTTCAATAAGCCTTGACCTATCTTCTCTAGTTGGCTTCATCATTTCATATCTGGAAATAATGATATGAAATTTCTTAGAAATAAGTTCTGAGTATATTGAATGTACAATTTTATTAGACTTCTACTCCACAAGAAATAATTTAAATATATAAGCTTCCAACTTCTCAAAAAGGTTGCCATGATTGTTACCAGTACACAGCAAAAACAAACATGTACAACGACCTCTCAAATAACATAAAGAAACCTGATCAAGAGAAGTACATATCAAGTTCATGCTTCTAATTAATGAGTACATACACATTGTGTTGCGAGAATACACAAGAAGCTTCTTGCTCCAGATCACTATGTGCCATTGTCGATGTTCCAAGCAAGAGAATGGGAGAGTTTGAAGGTAAATCATCAAGAAGGCTGAGGAAAACGGCTTTAAGCTGTTCATGAGCCTGCCATTATACACATTCATCATGAAAAATATTGTCAGAGATCAATGCCTTCCTTTAACAATGAAAGCTCCATGCAGTTCAAATATTAGCACACTACACTGGACTCATCATGGAAAAATATAAATTCCCTCAATAGCATCAAACTATAAAAGTTCCAAATCAACAATTTACCCAAAAAAAACTTTTTACTTGAAACAACGGAAGCATACATTACTGTTCCTTATCGAAAGACCAACCAATAGTCTACAAATGTAGCTTCCATTTTTTAAATTAATTATTTCTTCACCAGGTTGAGATATTTTACAAACAGCTATGCTCTCAGTTTGCTAAACTAAACTCAACAATAATATAATAATTAATGGTTCAAGAGTGGCTACATGCTGAAAATTTGAGTCATACTTACAATTTCCCACCACAGCTGAAATTGGGGTAAATATAGAATTGAAGGAACAGTTCTTCTTGCTTCACAAAATATGTGCACCAATGCTTCTTCTGGTGCCTTTGCACTTGGATCAGAAAAAAGAGATGGCAATCCAAGGGAAAAAACAGGAAACTTTTCCAGTTCATGCAAAACAGTTCATGCACTTGGATCGAAAGACCAACCAATAGTCTACAAATGTAGCTGCCATTTTTTAAATTAATTATTTCTTCACCAGGTTGAGATGTTTTACAAACAGCTATGCTCTCAGTTTGCTAAACTAAACTCAACAATAATATAATAATTAATGGTTCAAGAGTGGCTACATGCTGAAAATTTGAGTCATACTTACAGTTTCCCACCACAGCTGAAATTGGGGTAAATATAGAATTGAAGGAACAGTTCTTCTTGCTTCACAAAATATGTGCACCAATGCTTCTTCTGGTGCCTTTGCACTTGGATCAGAAAGAAGAGATGGCAATCCAAGGGAAAAAACAGGAAACTTTTCCAGTTCATGCAAAACAGCTGGTCCCATATGATCCTGTAAAACTAAAGCAGTAAGTAGAATTCAGAATGAATACCTTTATTTCTAACCAAAGAATCAAAGTAACCAGCTTGAGATATTTACCAAACCGACTCCTTCAGCACCAGATATCAGAAGACGAGGCCTATAGACAAGAGAAACTGCAGAACCATATGTCAATGGCGGCATTTTCATACCATCAGAAGCACCAAGAAAAGGAAAGATTTCAGATATAACATCCAAAACTTTTTTAAGGTGCCTCTCAAGACAAGGAGCAACAACAGATGATAATGGCCTTGAATGCACAATAGATCCTCTATGAGCAGCTGGAGTAATAGTTGATGTGGCATCAAAAAATGGTACAGCTCAACCTTAACAGAGTCGACATCTATGATAAACTTATCATCACTGGTGTAAACTTGAGGATATTTCTCACGAAAAGCTCGAATTGCTGCTTCAGTACAAAGAGCTTTTAGGTCAGCCCCACAATATCCAACACATGTAGCTGCCAATTCCGCTTTCAACTCTTTTGATGGAGGTTCCTTCCATTTCCTTGTGTGAATGTCCAAAATATCTGCTCGAGCATCACACCCAGGTAAAGGAAAAATGAATTCACGGTCAAATCTACCAGGTCTACGAAGAGCACCATCAATAGCATCAATCCTATTTGTTGCCCCAATCAAAACAACCTGTCCTCTTGAATCAAGACCATCCATTAAAGCAAGTAAAGTAGAGACAATGGAGTTGTGAATCTGCTCCTGCTTACTAGACCTAACAGGTGCAAGACCATCTATTTCATCAAAGAAAATTATTGATGGTTGGTTCCGTTGAGCTTCTTCAAAAAGTAATTTCAGCTGTCTTTCTGCCTCACCGACCCATTTACTCAGGACATCAGCCCCTTTACGCATGTAAAAGCTAACTTTCTGACCAGCTTTTGATGCAGCACAAGCCAATGCCCTAGCAATAAGGGTCTTTCCTGTGCCAGGAGGACCACATAATAAAACTCCCCTTGGTGGAGTAATCTGATATTTTGCAAAGAAATCTGGGTACAGTAAAGGGAAAAAACCATCTCCTTCAAAGCATCTATATATTCAGAAAGCCCTCCAATATCTTCAAAACTCACACTTTCATCGACCTGTACCGGCTGAATATCTGCACCTCCTTTTGAACTTGGTCCGGCAGTTTGAACACCAGTAATCAAAGCACCCAGAGAATCTCCTTGGTGACTCCAACCAGATGCAGCAATATTCAACCCCCAATTTGATGTCCCATGAATGTCAGAGCCACCAAAAGGCCATGCTGGCCCACCTCTACTCCCAGCTCGTCCCCAGGAGGGTCCAGGACCTTGATCTAACTCATCTACTAAAAGGGAGTCATCAGAGTCATCTGCTCTAGATAGCCGATGACGTTTATGTGCCCGAGAGCTACCCTTCCTCATATCCCGATTATTCTTGGTGCCCATACCTTGGTGAAGCACCGTTCCAAGAGATTGCTGGCTAGGTTTTCCTTCTTTCTCGGAGGAAAATTTTCGTACTTCTGATCGATCCCGAAGATCATATCGCCGCCCACCTTCCTGTTCTTCCTCTTCTCCGTCTTCATCATCCCCCTCATCCTCTCCATCTCCACCCTCTTCCTCATCCTCTCCTTTGGCCTCAGCTTCCCCTTCATCTATGTCTTCTTCTATGTCTTCTACTTCATCTCCACTCTCAGTTTCATCTTGACCAGTCTCTTCATCAGAAGTGGCTTCTGCGTCAATTAATTCTTTCAACAACTCCCGCTGATCCTCTGTTCTTGCTCGTCGAGGCCTAAGACCTTCACGCCGAGAAGTAGGCATGTGATTTTGTAGCTTTTTTATGTAATGATAACACCTCATCATCTTGACTGGCACCATGGTCATGCTTGGTCTTCGGCTTGGGACCAGGAGGTCTGGGACCATGGTAGCGAACAGGCCTCTACATTAATATTTCAAACCTATTAGTAGCAAAAAACATAACTGACATTCATGTCAAACAATGACATGCCATTACTTAATTGCTTAAAAACACAAATCTATCATATATACCATTATATCAACACCCAAATCAGAACTATCAGTGCCATAATCCTCCAAATTGAAAGCAATCTTCCTTTTCCTGGTAGAACGGCGAAGGTTTGTTGCCACTGACTGCATTCAGAAAGACAAGAAAATCATGCAAAAGTTGATTTCAAATACAGTAAATATAGAGATAACAATAACATTTAACAATGAAACAAATACATGCGATCAAAACCTCAGGAAAAAACATGGCATACAAGAGAGAGAGAGGAAATACTAAATAATTAATCGTGAACCATGTAAGTCAAAAAATAAAAAAGATAAGAAAAAGAAGTAACAATTTTGTCTTTCCATAAAAAAGCATACAAGCGTACGAACGGCAACTAAACTCCTAATTGAAAAAGGTAAACATTCCCCGTCAAATAGATCATGGTCTACTAACTTAGGATTCCATAGATTGTAGCACCTTTGTTAACAACGACTAGAGAGTATTAATCTTCTGTATGCACATAACCATTTTAATAATTAGCCAAGAGCAAAAGCAATGAGCTGCCACAAATTACCTTGAAATTATTTTCAAAGAATCTAAGCAAAGGTATATATTTTCTCTCACTATTTTAATGGCGACATGACCAAAACATAAAACAAAGACAATGTAACTTCATTGTCCATCGAAATTGTAGCTAATAATATCTCACAGTTGCCAGGGTACGAGCAAAGTCAGCCTGTAAGTGAACCTGTAACTAAATACAAAGGTCTTAGTTCAAGTTTTTATGACAGCACTTCAACTATTCTTCTAATATAACCTCCTTTAATTGATTTCTTACGAAATACTTCCAACAAATTTGCATTTGCAAAAACAATAACTCATATTTTGTATGGTCTACTTCTTTCTTAAACGCCAGTTCATTGACAAGTTCATTCAGCAATTATCTTACAATTTTTACTTGAAAATTGCATGTAAGAAAAGAATCTCAACCGATAACAGCTTCCATTCTTCCACAGCTCAATGCTTCCTATGTTTGAGAAAATTCTTATGCATGAAGTTCAACTGTTTAATTTCCCTTTTAAAGCATACAAAAACATATAGCCAGAGTAGACATGCAATATGTCCAATACATATGACAAAAGAAACACAAATTATCCATCAGAATTAATACATAATAGAATAAGAACATACATTTGAAGCAGTACTTCTTACAGAAAGGCGGCCAGGACGCAGCAATTTGGCAATCTGAGATGCAGCAGTACGCTTCTTAGACTTCCCTTTCTTCCGTACAGGCTGGTAATACAGGTAGGATCGGCTGAGGATAGTTGGCCTCCGTCTAACTCTGTCACTTGTTCGCAGAGGCCTGTTTGTAGAGCCATCTGCATCAGCCCCATGCTTTGAATCCATGATGAACGTCACTCGTGCAGATCCTCAGTCATCCTGATTGTTTGGTTATCAAAAATCCTAGTAGGTATCTAGGATCATCAAAATCTAGCTTTTAGGGCTACATGATAAATACATTAACTCACATGTACATCAATCAATTTACAAAATCAAACACATGTACATCACACGTAAGTAACATGTTGTTAAAAAAAACAGGTCATTAACTTCAACTGAAGATTCTATAAACCAAGTTCAACCTCCCATTGGCTTAAATTAGCATGTATATAACATACAAACATCTTTGATCACCGCAGAAAATAAATAGACAACCTGGGACATCTAAGCATGTTTCACACTTGTGGCAGTGAAGTATGCAGACATAAGACACAAGATTCATTTCAAAAAATTAACAATAGCAGCTGTGCCATCAGTACATGCCAAGCCCACGAAGTATACCCCATGAGGTCATCCAACATTTCATGGCAATCACATGCAACAACAAGTACATCACTCCCTCCAAAACCACTTGAACTAAACCAATTTCCCAAATAAAAGAAGTTAAAACCAATGACAAACAACATAAAGCACTCACCCGCCGAACAGGAACACAGACAGTGCACCCCCGAAAAACCCAACAGTCAATCTAATCAATCGGCGGCGCGTCTCAATGCATTACCACCCCACCCTCCACCCCCTGTACATCAGACTCCCCAACACGGCAACCGCAGCACGCCGCAACCCTAACTCAAACATCATTCTACGCAAACAACACAACCAACCACCCCAAACAAGAAGAGCACACCCACGACCCCACCATACCAAAACTGAGACAAGAAAAACAGAGCATTCAACAATCAATCCCACCCACTGTTGGATTACAAAACTCTCCTCGCCAGCGATACCCCAGCACATCCCACAAGCACCTCACAAGGCCGATTTCGGCCCTAGAAAAGACAGGGGAATCGGCTTTTTACAGAGGAAATGAGGCGAGGGAGAAGGAAGCCAACCTAGAATCGCCATGGGGATGGGGGATGGGGGTGGGGGGAGTAGAGAAGCGCCGGGGGAGGGGCGAGAGGGGTGCGTCAGAGGCGGGGATGGGGGGAGGACGAAGAAGACGGCGAGAAGGGCGGCGAAGAAGGCGGAGGTGGAATCAATGGGTTTTTGCGGGGGCAGTTGGCCAGCCTTCGATTGCGGGGTTTTGGGAGAGAGAGATGAGCCGAGAGGTGGAGAGCGATCGGCACGTGACGCGGGGCGGGTGCACGTGAGCCTTAGGGGCTACGTGGGGACCGCTGGTTGGTGGATTTCGGGTGCTTCCTTTTGTGGGGTTCCCATGACACTTGTAGGCTGTTTAGTGGTTGATTTGGTTCGGTGAAGGGCCCCAAATCGCTCCCAATTGGAGCTCCGTGGGCAAAATACCGGGTTTAATTCAAAATTAGGATTAATTTAATTTTGGATTTGATACTAAGTATGAGAGTTAGAATCTCGCAACAATACACGCAGCAAACGGTTAACAAAAAGAATGTACGTACATCAAATTGATATTAATGAGGTCGATATTTAAGGTAGGAGTGCATCCGAGCTTACGCGTCTCTCGAAAAGCTCATTAGGCAAGTCGAGAAGGGCAAGGATCGACTCTAGGATTCAATTAAGTAATATCAATGTTATACGAATCGACCGATTTCGAGTAGAATCGGCCGATTTAAATCGGATCGGCAACATACTGATCCGATTTTCGGGCCGAATCGGCGTCCAACTTGGCCGATTCACCCCGATTCCGACCGATTTAACTCGGATTCGGAATCGGGGTGAATCGGAAAAATCGGTTTTGGGTAAATTACAAAAATGCCCTAGGTATAATATTAATTTAATTATTTAAATAAGGGTAAAATTGGAATTAAAATTTTCAAAACCTAATCTTACCCAACGGCGGTAACTGGGCGATGGGGGGACTGGGTTGGGGGCAGGGGGAGGATCTGGAGGGGCGGGGCGCGGTCGGCTGGGGGAGGCGGGGAGGGAGAGGGAGGGGCTGGCGGGGGAGGCGGGGCGCGGTGGGCGCGAGGCGGGGCGGGGCAGGGCGCGGCGGCAGAGGCGGCGGCGGCAGCGACTTGGAAGGAGGGTGGAGGGGGAGAGAGTGAGAGAGAAATAACTGCGGTGACATTTTTGTAATTAAAACTTGACTCGTGTCCGACTCGAGTAAAAAATAATAACTAATTCAAAATAATTTAAAAAATAATAAAAAATATAAAAAAATACCATAAAATATAATATACGTAATAATATCAAAATGACATTAATATTTAATTTTTATATATTTATTTATGAGTTGTCAAATTATTATATATGATCGATTTGGACCGATTCAAATGGACCGATTTCTGTCCGATTTAGACCGATTCCGATTCCGATTCCAACTCCGACTCCCTGGAAAACCGATTCTGATTTATGCAACCATGGGTAATATTAGTTTTGTTTGTTAAGAATAAGTCAATATTTTCATCTATTTAATACGAATTTGAGTCCATGCAATTATGCTCAATTTTTCTATTACATTCACAAACTAAGATAACCTCGAGCACAACTAAATGTCTTCAAGGCAAGCTACCTCAAGTTCTTTGGTTTCAAAGCATGCTCTCGCCGGCTCAGCTTCAATTGAAAATTAGCGAGCAAGTACAAAAGATCATCAAATGTAAAGTGCAAGGTACAAGAAAGAATCTCAAATTGTTTGTTGAGAATAGTCTCGGGTCTAAAATAGATATGAGTTACGACCATAATAAATACTAAAGGTTAGAACTGCTTAAATGACAAACTAGTTCTTTTAAATAAGACTTAAGTCTTTTTATCTTATAAGAATCATCAACTCACAGAGTTCTCCTCCCTTGAGTCAAAATAAAAAGTCTAATTTGGCAGCCTATAAGAAGCATAAAGTAAAAAGGAAATAAAAAGACCCAAGAAGTTAAAGGCAAATATACAACACATTCAACCACTTCCAACGTGCTTAGCCACCGTACAAGTATAAGAGAGTGTCGTTAACCCAAATAGGGATCGCTTAAGACAACCCGCAGGGCACGCTCACCTCCATCGCATTTAAGTGTTATATATATAAATATAAATAAATAAATAAATATATATATATATATATATTCTTTAGCGCCTTGCAAGTACAAAGATTATTGAAAATAGTCTCACATCCAAATATATATATAAGTTGTGACATTACTAAATACTAAACTTATTAAGTAGTTAGCTAGTCATTTTAGATACAGCTCAAATCTTCTTAACTTGTGCCCTATCTAAGTAAGCCAAATTTTTACACCAAGTTAGAAATGTTTTAGTAAATGCCGAAAATGCCAAAAATGCCAATCATATGATGAGAGATATCAATCATGTTATAAGAAATGCCGATCATGTGGTAAATAAGATCAAAATACAAGGAGATATAAATTGCAAAAAAACCTGTTATTGTCCTTAATGATAGCCCAAACACACAACCATGCGAGAAATGTCTCTGTGAAAGTAAACATACGCTGGGATAAGTAACAACCATTGAAAGGCAAAGATGAAAAGTAATTAAAAGATCTCTAAGAGGTTTTACCTTTCAATTGGTAATACATTAAGTTTTTACCCTAACTCAAAATTTTCTTCGTTTCATTAAATCTGTTCCCAACACATCTTGATTCTTGAATAATGGGAAAATGAAAGATGAAAAGTATCTCAAAGATTTCCAAGAGGCTTTCCCTTTCAATCTGTCGTATCAAAATTCAACAAGATATATCGTAAGAAAGCTCGTTTTGTTTCATTAAATCTATTCCCCCACACACAAAGAGAATAAATAATCAATATGTGCAGTGATGCATTGAAACGGTTGCCTTCATAGCCCCTCTAAGATTTCAATCCGCAACTTTTGATTTCTGAAAAAGAAGGCTAGTTGTCTAATATTAACCCTCCTCCGTTAGTTGATACTTCAAGGAAGTTGCCTGAAATGAGAGAACAAAAATGGTTTCACGAAGGTTTAGTTACTAAATAACTTTCCAATGGTATGTTCCGAGTTCATTTAGAGAATAAGGAAGTAATCCTAGGTTATGTTTTCGAGAGAATTTGGCACAATGTTGTACAAATATTGCCGAGGGATAGAGTCAAAATTGATGTAAATCGGTATGATTTAACCAAAAGATGTATAATTTATAGACTTTGCAACAAATATTCGAACAATTCAATGGATCAAACCCACGGGTTAGGATTTGCTGCATCAAATCCTTTGCTGTAGCAACCACCTTCTCATTGATCTAAATGACCATAATTAATAAAATTTATCTACTCCTTATAGTTATATTATTCATACTCCACTAATTATGGGCATTTAGACTGATGAGAAAATTGCTACAACGGGTTTGCTTAGCATCAGGAAAACCCTGGAGACGGTGAATTAAAATCTCTGCTACAAACTCGAACACATACATAGAATTGTTTACTCAGAAGAAAACATATCAAACAATTCTAAAAATGTGTAATCCATACGAAAAGAAAGGTAATAGCTTAAGTTTATTTTCCACACTAACAACCAACTTCCTCAAAGCAATCGGAGGAGACGGACAACCACAATCACATATTAACACTCTTCAAAAATTTGCACTCCGTACATACGTATTCCATCCTCAAGAAAATAATGAATAAACATTTACATATTTAGCTTGCTTAGAACAACACCGTTTCAACATTTACTAAGAAACCTCATGAGAATAAACCACATCAATATGTATAACCACCAAACCATCCCTTTTGTTCCCTAAATCATTCTTTCTCACGATTTCTGCCACAGTAGATCAATTCGCAAAGCAGTTTCCACCAATAAAAGAATGAAAAAAATACAAATATTACCAACTACTTGTGTATTCTTCTAACACCGAGCGGCCTTTAAGAATTTGTCATATGGGCTCGAAGGAGGTAGTCTAAAAGATTGTTCATACTCCATGGCACATCGGAGGGATCCATTTATTTGGATTTGCTCAGTTTCCATAGCCTTTGATTGTTCAAAGACCAGTTGTTTTATCTACAAAAATCATCCAGGGAAAAAATGAGAAAAAAGAATAAAAAAGTAAGACCGATGACGGAACAATATCGCAATAATAATATCATCACAAGTAAGTAGCACAATAAACATAAATGAACAATCAAATTGTAAACATTGATAAGGATAACTAAAAATTCTCTTGCCTCAAGAGACGAAGAGAAACCATTTCCATCGCTCCCTGTCCCAATTCCATGCTTCATACTTAAAAGTGCCGACATTTTTTGCTGTTTGCCCATCACAAGAGCTTCACATTGACTTTTCATTTGGTCATATGGAACAGGAGTTGTAGAAATTGGAAAGCTAGCAACTTGTCGAGCTGTTTCAAGTACCTATACATAAAAAAAATGAATGCCTGACTTAATTCAATCCCATTATTCAAAAAGGGCATTAAATTTGGGTGGATCCTGGCGTTTATTCATTCACTGCATCATGTATAAATCTATAAAAAATAATTTAAGATACCAGAGTTTCTACAGCTTCACAGTTTACTCTTTCTGACCTAAACTCCATCTAGGAAAAAAAGTTGTCACATCTAATTCATACAAATGTAACACAAACCCAACCATATAAGACTAGCTGGCGATGGTAATGATCATGACATGGATAATGATAATTCTTACTATGTACATCTTACTTTCTGTTGTAAATTAAGCGGAATATAGGTTAGCAACTAAATGTCCTTTTGTTTCTTTATGTAAAAGCGAGCAAAGAAAGAAATTAGCATTAACTGAATCAATGAGTTGGTTGGCACTTAGAATATCCAGTGAGCCGACTGTGACTGATGTTTTGCGGCCTGAGTGATTGCTGACCACGTCCTGAAAAGCTTCATCTTCATTGAAAGGGCTCGGATGCACAATCTGAAAAAGATATTATAGCTAGTTAGCAATACAACCTAACTACCTCATCCATAATCTACGTACATGGACTTAGAAAATTCACAATTGAGTTAACCTCATCAAATGACTGAAACTCCTTTTGAGCAAGTGGAGAACACGGTCGTGGTGTTTCCATGAACAATGGAATGCCAAATGGATACGCATCATCTGGTGAGAATTCCTGGTGGAGCTCCTCCTTTATGGCAATCTGTTCCTCCTAAAATAATCAAGGTGCATGATCAACATGTTGTAGAGTATGCAAATTGGTGAATTGCAAAACAAGAAATCTACTAAACAAGGTTGCAGTCTTCCAACTATTTCCACAACTTATTAAGCCATTATGGTTCTTATCCCCTTCAGGAAATTCTACTTTCAAAATTCCTAAACTCAATGTACATTCATTCTAGGTCAATTTTGTTAAGTTCCAAGTTGATTTCATATCATTTGTAACCTATCAGGCCCAGAAGCAACTTCACGAACTTGCATCACCTTCAAACGTGCCAACCAAAGTTAAAAAATCACAAGCTCACCACCAAGCCCAAGAACTCTCCAGTTTATGTTGGCTGTAGAACTGTTGTTGTAGGGATGATTCAGACCTTTAAGACAAGGTCTTCCAGAAGGTAAATGCTAAACCACAACAAAGTTGTTTGACTAGTCATATACCAGGCCAAAGTATAACAACAAAAAAAGGCCATGGACAACACATGTAACCATTGCATGAAAAGAAAATCTTGGCTGAGATGGTGGAAGAGTAGTCCCTGATAGTCATATTTGTTTAGGCAGGGTACTTATAGTTGCAAGACCCATTTCATTTTCAAATGGCCGATTCATTTGTCTAGAATATTATGGCTTCATACACACATGTATAAAAAAGTTAAGGTCCAAGGAGCTTCTATGGTAGGCAGGCTGGCATTGCTGGTGGAATTTAAATGCCAATTTCAGTTCAACGGCCCCCAAAGTATGGTAGGTTGCCTCTCAAAGGGGGACCAGTGAGCAATTATTCCACAGTTGCTTACAAGCTGTCTTAAACCGTTTACATTCTAACAAAATGGCACCAAATGACCTTTTAAACTTCAAACAACATTCTTCAGAACCTAGTATTATAGTCAAATGACTTGGAAATTTTTCTTCATAATTTGACAAGTGTCAAATACATTCATAATGCAAAATCAAATTTTCAATTGATAATTTGTGCATACCTCAGCCAGTTTTTCACATGATTTCAGGAAATCAGATATAACAATTTCCATTAAAAGCACACTATCAACCTCTATTGCTGCAAGACATATTGTAGCAGCAGCTTCATCATCTGCAGAACCATAACTCAACACTCTACCATCGGAGGTTGTATAAACAGCCACAAGGCTACTATCCTCAATCAAACGAAGAGAAGGATCAACCTGTAGAGAAACGTCGTTATCATTTTTTTTGGTTTCACGTGGATCCATAATTGAGATTTTGAGACAACTGGCTTGTCACATACTTACCACATCATTTGTAAGTATTTTCTTAACCGAGGGAATAAGATGATGTAGATTTCCTGCCTTCGCAGAAAATATAAGCATTGATGAAGCCAATGTAAAGAGTGACCTACGATGACATGGCTGAAGACCACCTTAGCTCCAAAAAACAAACGAATTAATAATAATCTGACCATCCAATAATTGTGCAGAATAAAACATAATTGCAGAAAACTTCAACTGACAGAATCAAACATCAAACACTCAGAATTCCTGTCAAGAGTTGTTTTGGGAGCCTCAGAATTCCTGTCAAGAATTGTTTTGGGAGCTTATTTGTTGCTTAGTGGCTAGTGTTTTGTTTACTTGCTTTATAGGAGTAATAAAGGTTTTCTGAATATGTGGGATTACAAGGGCCAATTTTTTTAATTTTGAAAGTTTATGAAATATATTGTAGAAGCTGGCCCCTCCTCCCTTAGAGAGGTAGATCAGTTGAGAGAAAATGAAGTTTATGTTGTAGTTACCTTCCTTCTCTTGTTCTTTCATCCTCTGATTCTGCTTCATCTAATCCAAGCCCATTGGATGATTTAGGCTATTCTCTATTATCTAATAATCTTCATGAAATCAGTGTTTTATTTAAATTGCATCATAGACATGAGTACCCTAATGTTAAGAAGATCATAACATGGGACAAAGAGGATGGAAAAGATGTCAAATGCAGATACATAAAAAAAGCAGCCGAGGCCCATTTACATGGCCCTTTTAAATGTTGATCATAGAAAAGCTAACAAATTTCAAAGAACCAAATAAGCAAAGCCAATAGATTCCATTTAAGTGAAGTTTTAAGGAACACACGTCAGGATGATACTCTAACTTTACTGTATATGACTATGGGTCCTCTGCATCCCACACCAGTTGGAGAGGTTTCAAGCTTTAAAGCGGGTGTAAATGATTCACATTGTTTAGCCCCTGATAAAAACCAGAACCAAGAAGCTGTGGTCCAGTATGTCACACCCATTTTCTCTTGCTTCATAGGGCTTACAAATTTATTAAGCAAGCTTATCCCCACACATTGCCAATGATCAACCAAGAAGGATAGTACAAGTGAAAGACCAGTTACACTTGTTTCACATATACAGGCACTCAATTCTTTCAGTTCAACATTTGTGAATTATAACATATAACTTGTTCAAATTGTCATTTTCCTAGAATGACTCGATAGCCCATGCCTCGACGAGATCCGTTCAAGATCTGGCTGAGATTTTGCAATCTACATGGAAGTTGCAGTTTGGACTTGAAGCGATGTCAAAATCCCCCGATGCTGATAGTTTCTAAGATTGCAGAATTTGATTAGGTCAATAGGAATCTTCACCATTGCACCAAAACTATAAGCATAACTCGGTTTTGATCCTAGATGTAGGCATATATCCTTAAGCTATCAATCAGACTCAAGCATGTACTGTCTCCTTTGCTGCCTAACAGGAGATTACAATAATAACCACAACCACTCAAGCCACCCACCCTCAGAATCTCCCCTTCCTCTTGAGCATTTTAGCAATTTATCAAGTAATATGGAAAATTCTACACAAATGGAACATATCCCACTCTGGGAGAGCCCTCATCTAACCAGAGTGAGATCTAGTGAAACGGATACATGGTTTACATCAAACTTCCCCAAGATGATCAATCATTTCCCACTAACTAATAAGTTTATAAAATGAAAATGCCTACGCAACTCAACCTAGATAGATTAAGGTGTAGATAATAAAAAATTATGTTGATGATGATCTAATTAATGGCTCGCCATTCGTTTCAGGTGTAGGACGGCAAAGCATAAAGTCACATGACAACAACAATGAACAATGAAAACTAAAATATTTTGCAACAAATAAGACAGCTGAAGCAATCAAGTTCTCAAATACTAATAATCTAAAGTACTTCAAGATAAACAACTAAAATAGACTGACTTACTACCTTCATTCAGTGCCACACTTCCAAGCGTCAAAGCAAGCTGGAACGGCCGAATTAGAGTAGCATGACTTGAAGACTGCCCATCAGAACCCAAATGTGTCATATATATACAGGGAACAAAATTTATGTTCCTCTTTAGTATCATTTGACGGCAAAACAAAATCAGAAGAAAGATAAAAGATGAAAAAGAGATTTTGTCATAACAAGCATTTTTGGCGTGTTCAATATGGGATTAAGGACCGGTATTTTGTCTTTGTACTTTCATAAAATCAAATGTAATTTGTTACAATCCACTGAACAAAAGTCTTACTCAATATTTTTGTTGAGGCCAAGGATCCTGTATTTGAGTACAAAGACAAAATGGTTGTACAATGGCCATACGGAGATTTACACATCAAGAGCAAAAAGGAAAACCAAAAGAAGAACAGATTGTTCTTATTAAAAATTGTCACATCTTTCTTCTTAAAGCAAAGCATGCCTTGCAGATCTGTTTTTATTTTATCAAGATAAGACTCAGATTAGCATGTCTACTTCTTTCTTCCAATTCTCTTCATTTTTATTGTGTTAGCCCGTGTCACAGGTTTGTGTCTTATTTAAAAATTCAATCTTCATAATTATTTCCTCCTGATCATCTTCTCCATCTTCTTTGACAGAGGCAGGCAATTTCTATTTCACTAAAAAGCAGCTATCTTAATCCCTATACAATAGTTAGGCAATAGTGAATTTTTACTGAGTTCAATAGACCAGTTTGAGGTATCATGCATCCTTTCCAAGACAGAATGCCTCATGTGTGCCAGGAATTGTGGTCCAAAACAGGGAGGGCACTCGCGTAGGCAAAAATAAGTCTTGCCATTGGCTGCGTTCTTAATTTTCTATGATGCTAAGATTTTGATGGTGGAAGAAGTTTTGTGCCTGTATGAAGGGTCAAAAGGGGGTGATGTTGAACTTAATCCAATTCATGCAACATCCCTCCTTCCACTTGACAGCTTACACAAAGATGATGAGAGTCAGAGATGGATGATGCAGGGTGAGCACTGACTTTTGGATAATTGCAGCAAAATCATCTCTTGCTCCTCCTGTTCTCCATATACAGGCCACGAAAAAGTGTTCCGACCATTATGCCTAAATCAAGCTATCAATAGAAATTCTCAATAAATACTATCATAGTAATGAAGCCCAAGGTCCTTTTTCACTTCATGACCTTCCCATATTTGGAACTCACCAGAAAACTCCAACTAAAATTCACAATCATATAGCCTACTCAAAAAATTGAAATGCAAATTAAAGTGAAGTGAAGAATAACAACATTCTCAATTATTTGAAATTGCTTACAGAAAAAGCTGTCAGAAGACACTCTTCAAAAGTCTCTATCATACTTTTTGTCACTTTCTATGCTAAATCCTTTTACCTAATGAATTGACGTTTCCCAGAACAAAACAAGAAGAAATCACACAAAGGATTAATTTGTCACCTTGGCTTGTGTATACATCAATGCTATTTTGTAACTGTGGGCCATTGCCTCAAAATTTGCCGGAGAGTTTCCAGATGTCGTTGCTTGGGCCCATATTGATGAAAGAAGGAGTTCTACCTGGTGACTATTCAACCGCAAAAATGGTAGATGACCCTGGAGGATATGAATAACTGTCTTAATAAAAATTTGATGACCTAAAGCATTGTCAAGATAATTATCAACCTGCATTGTAGAAATCATGGTCCACAAAAAGCAAGCTAAAAAGCTTGATGTTGCTGCATGACATTAACATTCGTATTCTACCTTAAAATTGTTTCTCTCTGATGAGTTTTTCAGCACTCCATCTACCGCATCAGGGTTGTCTCCTTGGGTAGAAAGTGCCAGCTTCTCTAAAGTGGAAGTGGAAGAGAAACCTGAAAGCGATATTGATAGAGTCCTCGTGGGATTACAACCTTTGGATGCAATTGGATATTGTGAATCTGACCAAGGGCAAAGAAGTGATGGCACAAGTACTGCAGAGAGTATACGGTGGGCCCCCACACGTGTCTCAGGATCTGGGTGTGTCATTACCAGCAGTAATTGAAGAAATAAAGCTTCAGGTAAAGCCTGAGAAGTTGACATGAAAACATTTTAGATTTGAGAGAATCCTTCACGATCTCGCTTCAGAAAGCACTAACTCACAAGAGAAACTTGCCTTCTTATGATTTGATACATTAGGAATAGATGAAACAATTAGTGCAGTTCGATAAATAGAAGAAACAGTAGTTCTAGCTATGATAAGATTTGTCGGAATGCCTTCTAGCAATACGGCCATCATATCAAGAATGGGTCCAACATCTCCAACCTGTAAATGGATAATTGGACTTTGCGTCAGCTTAGTGAAAACAAAATTTGTTACAAGATTCAAAAAAGGCATTCACTGTATCAAAAATAAGTCAACAAGGTCAAAACCTTCTTCAAGAGATGTACAAGGCAGTCCTCCAGTACCAAGTGAAGAGTTGCATTCAACTTGTATGTGTCACAAACATTGCCATTATCAGATGATTCAAGAGAACACTGCATGCATTTGCGGAGAAGTTTCATAAGATCACTTATAGAGCCAACAAGAGCTATGGAAGCTTGTTGTTTTGATCTTTGGGCTAGATGTGCAATGACTCTGATCATATCAATCTGCATATTAGACTCTTTAATAACATTTTTATGGTCCAAGTGTTTAACCAATGTAGATAGCAACAAGTGAGTATTCTCCCCTGCATACAAAGAGAAGGACAATTTATCTTGTGCCATTGAAAATCTTTCAAGGTATGAAATAATTTATAAAATCAATACCTGTTTCTTCTATCATTAGCTGCAAGTCTGACAGGACAACACAAGCAAGTCCCTCCTTTGGAGACCAATGATTTCCCATATCAAAGTATCGAAGCATAGGCTCCAAAACCCGACGGATGGTAGTCGCCTCCTTTGCCAACCCAGCCATATTTTGCAAACAAATCTTAGACCAATATGAAGGACATTTAGAAGTATCACTGTCAAAAACAGACCATGGTCATAAGATATGAAAGATTAATGGAAAGTGGATTTGCTGTGTGCCTGTAAGATGCATAAAAGTTTGTGCCTAAGATTTTAGATGCACGTGCACTAGAACACACACACAAAAAGTGGAAAGAGCAAGGGAGGAGAAGGAGAGTAGGAAGAGAAAGACGTCCCAAACAGATTATCTTACATTGATCCATCTAATTCAATTTTGGTATGCAAAGAATCCATTTCACTGCCTTGGTTAAATATATCCAAGGAACCATCATAATTTTCCAGGGTTGCTACCATAATCTGGATCATATCAGCAAAAAGAATTTTGAGAGAAGTTAATTTCTAACATATCAAAGAGTAGTCAGAAGTTAAATTTATATCAAAAATCAATAAGGTTAACAATAATCATGAAAAAAAAAACATTGCTCAAACATAAATCTAGAAATAAAAATCAAAACAATGACAAGTTAACTGATGCTATAATAAAAAACCTCCAGCCAAGGCACTGATAAACACAATTTAGGTTATCATGATAACTTACCAATTAACACATACAAGATGACAACATCCTCTCTCATCAACTATTTAATATGCTTAAGAGAATAATACTTCTTTTTATTTTTTATCCATTATGCTATGGAAAATATACTTCCCATATTCATCGGAAATATCCAAGCTTCACAACCTACATGAGAAAATCTACCAAACCAAATAACTAGAGGAAAACCACATTAGTCTGAAAAAAAATGCGCCCATGCCCTTAAAATTGGAGACTACATAAAAAATAATTTGCAATTTTAAAGAGATCTCGGTCTCATGATTGGTGTTGATATCTTATTGAGATGACGTTGTTCAAGTTTTTGGAGAGATTTTGAGAAAAAGCTACACCCCAAAGATCACGTCTCAGGAGAAAACATAAGATTATGCCAAAATCTAAGAAGAAAATCATCTTCATACCAATACAATGCCACAAGCAAGAGGAAAGATAGACCAACAGAGACTTACGTCATCAAAATCCATAGAGATATTTGAGAACTTGCCCATAAACCAAACCTGTTGATTAGATAGAAAATGCATATGAATTACATTTAACGTTTAGCACAAGTGTGGGCAGAAAAGACAAACAATGATGGTAAAATTTTAATAAACAAGATGAGTCATAAAAAGGCCAGATAAAGAACCATGAAAGAAAGAGCTTGCAATCCTGCCGATCGCAGGCGAAGAGCTCTCTCATCATCTCCTATTTCTTGAGCCATTACACAAAGCTTTGGGATGAGGCCTTCTAAATTAAACATGTAAGTACCATCCCTCTGTTTTCACCACACAATAAAATAACTTGAGCAGCAAGTACTAATGTTCATTAAGTTTCCTTTTTAGTGTTTTATACATACCATTATGAAAGAGATATTCATTAAAGGTAAGTTCACTTTTTCAACATATTATTAACAAAAAAAGAAATTTGCAGTTTCAGAATAAAATTAGACCTGGCTATTTACAAAGTCAACAAGAGTTAGGCATCCTTGAATGCGCATATCATCTTGGCGGGCTTGTTCCATAAGCGTTCTCACAATGCACAAGAGGCTATTGGCAAATAAAGGCCTAAAACAACAAACAATAATCAAACCTACAAGTATATAATTAGTCTCACAAACATTAATACCTAATCTATAACCATAAAATGCAAGCCATAAAGAGCAGTAATTAGTGTATGTTAAAAATACAAGGTTCAACTGAAAAAACACATTCATTATCTACACCAATCTTCTTCTTCTTCTTCTTCTTCTTCTTCTTCCACCTTATCCCAAAATAGATTGGGGACATAAATCCAAATCTAGAATCCATTTGATAAAAAATGTTGATGACCAAATGCCCATCTTGACACCAAACACTTTGCCTTTATCCAGGCATGGGAATGGGAATGCACAACCCACAAACATTGGCAATATGTCAACCTGCTCCATTATTTCAAATTCAAATTAACAAATTTAATCATCCTAAGCTCTCTTTTTTGCATCATACAACTAACACAACGGGTGTCACACAAAAGCTATGCATGGAAGGAGTAAAGATACTTGGGACAATGAAAACATATCATAAGAGAATCCTACTTTGTCATAAAAAGATAAGCTACATGTATATACCTCTTCAGTAACCCAAGATAAACTAAAATAGTCCCGTGTTTAGTATCAATTCAAACAGCCCATTAAGGGAATGAGCTTGAAGATCTTTTGCTAATTACTTAGGGGATGAACCAGGGCCATCAAGTTGCACTTGGGTGCGGGCGCAATATGCTGCTATATATCAGCTTGGCCATGCATTCAATTAATTTTTGAAATAATTAAAACTAGGAATTTGGACCTTAGAAAATCTATATGTGAGTCAAAGAAATAAGATTCATTTATTATAGGAGATGTAACCATAACTATAAGCTAAATTAGTAGTGGTAAATGCAATTCACTGGCCCTTGTTGTACGATGAAATATTTTTGATAAGTTCAGATCAATGCTGATGCTCAATAACTAATTCACATGGGCACTTTCCCTAGAAATATCGAATTAAATATATGCACATATGAAGAGATAAAGTCTAAACCCATATCTCACTTTGACAAGACAAAAGTGCCTTTGAACATGTATTACAACAAGAGTTACATAAAATAGAAGTAATGTAGTACAGAATGAAAATTGATCAATGGATACAAGCAACTTAGCATTCTAAAAGTACCCTAAAAACAAAACAAACATGAGTATATTATTCATAACTTACATTTGCTCCTTACATGTACCTAACAGCTTCCTGTAAATGCAGACAACAATTTCTGCTTGACTAAAGTGTTCACTTCTCAATTCCTTGAAGCATCTCTGCTCTAGGTACTCTGTAATCTGATGGCGAATAAACAGCCAAGTAAACATTTATTTTTGTAACAAGGCATAGGGGAATTATCACTTTAGTTAAATCATAAAACATATGAATGTAGTTGATCAGAAAATTGCAATAATTTCTTGCTTGTGATTTTTTTATTCGCAACTTACAACAACAAACAAGAGAAGCACACCTGAAAGTGAAATTATGACATAAACCCTAAAGGAAAGAGCAGATTCCTCTAAATAGTTATTGTGTAAAATATATACAAGTAACCGTTTCAAAGCAACAACTTAATCATATGCTTTTCAAAATATATTCTTTTTCTTGATCAGCCTTATCCCAAATAATGACATGGATCCTGTTTGGCAACATAACAGTATTTTGTCCATGCAAGAATAAATGGGAATAATGGTAATGCACTTCAAGACATTAAATAAGTAAATTAATTAATTTCTACTAACAAAGCAACGGGGCAACTTTGAGGAAAGTTTGAAACCTAATACATTCAGCCAGGTTCAGAAAAATAAGTATGCACTTACCTTAGGGATACGCAACTGATTCTTGGAAGCATATTCACAAAGCTTGCATATTTTTCTATCATCTGGTTTCCCTTCCTGATGATGTAATAGGATAAAAATTATTCATCAAAACACAGAAGCACATTTACATATGTTGCACATTTCCTTCTACACAGTGCTGGGCTCACAGGAGGTGAAAAGATAATTTGTGACAACAACATCATCTTGATCCAGAAAAGTGTAGAATTTTGCAATAGTAAAATGCAAAGAGTAAGATAGTAAATTCTGTAACAGCGAGATAATTCAGCATAACCTTCACATCAGAACATGTGGCCCCATGTATAAAACCGGTAGGTGTTAGAGAAAGACTATTGAAACCTAGTCTCATTCAACAGATCACCAAAATGAGATAGTAAGCATAACTTGCAGATTTAGAAGAATATGAAATGATAAGAGTCAACTTTTACAGGCGAGAATAACTGCTTGGCAAATTGAGGGTATTTTTCCAAGCCAATCTGTGTAAGTGTGTTATAGAAGTCAAATAGAACTGTGCAAAAAGTAAACGGTTCCACCTTATCTAAATAGAACAGCTAATTCATCAGTTCATGATCTTCTAAAAGTGGAGCTACTTTTAAAAGGAGAACATGAAAACCCATTACACAGTTCAAATGTTGCAAATTACAGATGCCAACTGAACTTCAAAAATCCAAACACAAGGTTTCCTTCGCATAATGGTGGATAATTAATTCTAAAAATGCAATGTGGAGCCCAACGCAAACGCCCGAAATGCACCTGAGATCGAGGAAAGATATCGGCAAGGAGCTTCTTGTATCGTTTAACAGGCTGCCTGGATCGCGCCCGCATCGACGGGCAGATAAAACACAGACTGCCACAGGCAGGCAACACCTTTCTCGACATCACTCCCATTGTAATTTTTCTTAAAACTATGCTCTGCAGTCAGCCCTCACCCCCTTGCCTAAAAAAGGATCAAGAAACGCTCTTAAACATGATACTGCAAAGTCTAAACACAAAAATTAAAATAGGCCAGCACCCAATACGGATCGAACTGCCACAATTACAACATAATCTCAAAAACAACTTTCCAACTACCAATTTCGAATCCAAACCCATGATCCAGGCCTAATTACACAAACTACACCTGAATAACACAAAATTCTGAATTTTTTGACGAGAAATTCAATGAAAAGGAACAAAAATGGGGTCATTTTGAAGCAAAATTCCTAACGAGATTCGACGTCGACAATCGACAGAATCAAGAAACACGAGAAATAAGAAATCAAATTGGCGATTTACAAGAGATTGACGGCCTCCGGCGGGGAGCGGGGTTTGATTCAATCACGGGCGAGGCGTATGCAATTCTTTTAGACCGTTTTCCAAACGGTATAAATAATAAAAAATAACGATAATAAAATAATATAATTTCTAAAAATAATACAGCAAGCATACAAACGGATATACAATTGTCAACGGTCAAAATTTTATTACTCGGTCAGGGTCACACTTATTTAAAAAATTTGACTTAAGTAAATTATACGGATAAAGAAAACTTTTTTATTCGGTAAATTTTTAATTTAGTAAAATAACATACTTATTCATTCATTGACATTTGAGCAAAATTTTTTTGACTTGGCTAGCCTTAGCTTGAAGCTCGATATTTTTAGGTTAATAAATTATTTTTTTTTATAAATTAGTAGTATGACTTACAAACCTTAAAATTGTTTCAGAGGGGCATTTATTTCTATGCCAATTGACCACCGAACATATATTTAGTATCAAACCTTTAAATTTATAATAATTGGATTATTGAAGGAGCTTACTTGAATTTAAACTCTTCAAGTTATAGTTGTAAAAATCGGAATTAAACATTAAATCATATTAAAAGAGAGTCATTGAATATATGACCAAATTATTAGAAATTGGACAAGAATCGATTTACTTGAATCAGTTAAAATCGGTCATTAATCTCTTCTCCTATCCCTGCATCATTTTAAAACACATTATTAGAATATTAGTGGTTGTATTTTATTTTATTAAATTTATTTTATATTTTTACTATTTATTTTATTATTATTAACTCGAATAAAAATCGAGTCAATTTTTATTATCTAAACTACCCCCGAATCGCCACCATCAAACCATCCAACCCACCCCCCGGCCCCTATCTCTCCCCGGCCCTGTTCTCTCCGCCCTGACGCCTGCCACCCTGCAAGCCTATCCCTTGCTGCTTGTTGTCGCCCGCCTGACCCCCTTGCCCCTTCTCCCCTTCCCTGACCGAAATCAGCTGATTCTCACATTCGTTGACTTGTGGTGCTAATTGGCTCGAATTAGCCTGAATAGGGTGATTCTTGGTCCGATTTTTTGCTCCTCCATTCCAACATCTTGTTAACTCGATTTTCTATTGAACCGAGTAAAATCGGGGAATCGGCCAATTTTTGTAACTATGCTTCAAATGTAATTAATTTATGCAAATAAAATACAAATACAAAGAACTAATTTTATTAAATTATTAAAAAAAATTAAGTCACAACTATGTGTGCAAGTGTTTATTAAAACCCACTTGAAGTCAATACTAGTTAATAGCAATCGTTAGTATTTGTTGAAAAAAGTAACCAGAAATGATTACCTAGAAGAAAAGTAAGTCTTGGATACTTTAGACCTTTTTGCATGAATACAAAGGAAACGCGCGTGATAAATTACGGGATGACAGCTTGTACACAACTTTTCCGTATTTAGTGGCAACCAGCGATGCGCATTGCCACATTGCATCCTAATTACACTAATAACCAAAAATTAAGGGTGCTTTGAAGCTTATCAAATTAGAGTAATGCCAATATTATTTTGTGGGGATGTTTGTGTTATATAAATATAATTGAGGATGCAAGAAACGTACTAAGTCAATATTGATTAAGAAACAAATGCTAGGAGTAACAATCATGGTTGCATAAATTAGAATTGGAATCGAAAACGATTTTCTAGGGAAGTCGGAATCGGAATCGGAATCGGTCTGAATCAGCCAGGAATCGGTTCAGTTGAATAGGTCCAAATTAGTTTAATCGGTCATATATAATAATTTGACAATTCATAATATAAATATATTAAAATTAGGTATTGATGTTATTTTGATATAATTCTGTGTATTATAGTTTATGATATTTTTAAATATTTTTTTAAGATTTTTTAAAATTATTTTGAATTAATTATTATTTTTGACTCGAGTTAGACTCGAGTCAACTTTTAATTACGAGAATGCCACCCTCCGCCTCTACTCCGCCGGCTACGAGCCCGGAGTCGGGGACGCACGGCGGAGGTGGAAACGGGGCGGCGGCGAGCGAAGCTGAGGTCGGAAGGTCGGGCGGCGGGAAGCGCGGCGGAGGGCGGCCGCCGATTCCACCCAAAGTCGTCGCCTTTGCGCTCCACAGCAGGTCGGGCGGAGGTGAGGTCGGACGGCGGTGGCGTGGTTGTAAGGTAGGGCGGAGGTGAGGTCGGACAGCGGAAGCGCGGCGGAGGAGCGACGGCGGAAGCGCCGATTTTAGGTTTTTAAATCCAAATTACCATTTTACCCATGCTTAAATAATTTAATAAAAATCACACATAGGGTATTTTAGTAATTTATTAAAAAAACCAATTCCGATTATGAATTAAATCGGTTGAAATCAGGCGAACTCGGCCGATTCCGAGGCTGATTCGGGGCCGACCGATTCGGCCCCAAAATCGGATCGGCGCAACGCCGATCCGATTTAAATCGGCCGATTCGTGCAACCCGGGTAACAATATTTATGTTCTCAACACTTTTATAAGAAAACAAATATTAGTGGAGAATCGGACGTGCTCCTAATTTTTTTCAGACCAACCGGCGTTTTCTTAAACGCTCAACACTCTACAAATGAAGACGGCCCAATCTATGACATATGAAATTTGATAGCAAATGTTGATGTTTCTTGTTAAATATTATTAATACATGTAAGCATGATTCTTGGGTCATGGAGCTAATCTGTTAATTGAGATGGAAAAATTTGGTGATTTTATTTTGGCGAATAAATGGTACCTCACAACAAATTACAGACCCCTTTATGATCCAGGCAAGACCCACACCTCCAATTTTAATGGCCCAGCTTTGATATTGTCATCTTGTTGTTGACATTCACAAATCACGACTATTTTATCAAGCAAGCATTCACAAAATGTCACAGTGAAGAAAAAGACATTCCAGGTTTATATTTCACAGACAGTATGAGTACACATAAGACGGCCGGGCAACAATGTAGGCAGCACAAATGGAAGAATATGCGCCTTCAAGAAGGCAAAGACTAATGTGATCGGAAAAGAGAAATTTTGGTATTTGATTAACGTTGGCAAAAATTAACCAATAAGCTTTGCAAAACAATTTAAGAAAAAAAAACACTAATCATGAGGAGACTTATTTTAAGTTCTCTGCAAATAACAAAAAGAGCCACTACCCAAAATCCAAAGTTTCATTATCAGTTTCTTTCTTGCAAAAAAGTTTCATAATTTGTTTATAGATTATACATGCCAAAAATTCAACCAAATATTCTATTAGACAATTCCACGCATGGATCATAATTTTAAATATCGTATTGATTATTATATTAAAATTTTAATCGATATAATATATTTAGTTCAATCAAATTGAATCAGGTTCAATTAAAATTTAAAAGTATTAGTAAAATATTTTATTAAATATTAAAAGTGTATTTTGTCATTAATAATCATCAAATACAGGTTAAAATAATGTGATTTTTTATAAAAAAAAGATTTTGTGAGAAGTTTAGATTAAAAAGTTGAGTATATATTAAAATTAAAATGATGTAAAGGCTTGAAATTTTCAGACAGCCCACTTGTATACATCATTATATAGTTAAAGTCGATGAAACAAGGATTGTCGTCTCAGGATATGTTGGCGATATCGGGAGCTTGCCAGCTTGATATGTGCCAGCGATACATGTCGCCGATACATGTGTGTTATGATTTATCTCAAATCCTAAACTTTAAACTCTAAACTCTAAATCTTAAATTTTAAATCTTAAACCTTAAACTTTAAACTTTAAACTCTAAACCAGACACCGTTTTATTTTTTGAGATAAATCACTATCTAACGGTAAAAAAAAATTAAATGGTATTATTTTTTTCATCTTTAAATTGATGCACAGGGAAGATTGTGAAGCCGGAGCCATTTTTGGAAGCCTGGGAAGAGAGAATAAGAAAAGATACAAAAAAAGAAAAACCCCTAAAGGGTGGAGGAGGAGGACAGGGAAGATAGGGTGTGAGTTGGTGGGGGGACTTAGAGAGGATGGTGGCAGAGGGGGAAGTGTGTGGGGAGAGGGGGGAGGACGTTGGTTGGTTTTAATAGTTTTTATTTTTATAATGGTTAATTTTTTAATATCTCCAGTAAATTTTATGTTTCTAAAAAGGCCACCGACAAACCTCGTGAAACACCCGCTTGTAATTGTAATAATTAAAATCACCCACTTATAAAACACATCTTCGTGCACGAGTGGAAATTCAAATCATATGGTTTGCCTGTCTCAAACTTTTTCTGGATCCCACATCCTTTCTTGTAACCACTTAATTACTTTAAATTACTCCCAAAAAAAGATCTTTTAGCCATCTCATCTTCCAATATTGGTGCCACATGATAAGACCCAATAAACTTTTACTCGTTGACAAATATTGCAACGAGTCATTTGGTTAAATTATTTCATTATGACAATCAAGCCCAGAATTGCAGATTGGACAAGAATCAAACACTACTCTAACATTGTGAGACAAGTTGGTGTTAAAGAATTACATCATCCCTTTCAATTAATGGTTTTTATAAGAGAGTAGCGCTAATCATGCTCTACACGATTAAGGATGCATGCCTACATCTTTTGTAAGGCCAAACAAGCTAAGGTGAAAATTAAAAATAAAACATTTGAATACACAGGAGCCTCATGTAAGGCATAATTAGAGCACACATATCATTTACAACCCTATTATCTCCATTGTTTAGAGCAAACTGGGAAAGAAACCAAGGGCAAAAATCATGTTCAATGTTTTCCTTGATCATCAAATAAGCGTATACATTCCAACAATAGATATATCTATACATAACTTCTTTGTCGTCCACCAACCTCTGGAACAACAAAGCATGAGATTAAACCACAGCAAAAAGTGCAGCTACACACCGGGTCCCTGGAGCATCAACCTCAAAACAAAAGAAAAAAAGCCATGAATCAACTCCATTCCATTCCTTCTTGGGAACACAGAATTCCAAATGGGTTCCTCACTCCAAATTCAATCAATCAAAAACTGTAATCAGTTTTCAATGTCGTGGGCAGGGGCTTTGTGCTTTGCCTCACTTCCTCACCTTTCTCCTCCACTACCAAAACTTCCTCCTCCCCAGCTTGGAATGCAGGGTGTGTCAATATACCGTTAAGCAATTGAGTCCCCCTCAGAGCATTTGTCAATGGCAGATGGCCCTCTGGAGTTTTATCATCCATCTCCCAAAAGAACTGATCTCGGAAAGCCCTGTAGCTATACTGCTCCACCTCTGTGTCAAGCTTCATTTACCCAACCTTCACAAAGAACTTGGTGAAGTCCCTCCTGGGTTTCTCCCATATCCTCTTCTGCACACTGTAGCCATACCGGCCATTGCTATGCTGGCGCCACAGCTCGTCAATGGCCTTGAGGTTCCTCTCAGAGACGAACTGCACCTCGGAGAAGTAGACATACCCACGTTTGACGGCGGCCTCTCCGGCGAGCACAATGAGAAGACGTCGGGTCTCCTCTTCGACCTGCCGGAAGTCCTAGTAGACCAAGTGCTGCTCTAGGAGGTCGAAGGAGAGCGACGAGGAGGCGGCAGGAATGGAGGCGGTGGAAGTAGCATTGAGGGAAGTAGAAGAGTTGGAGACGAGTTTGTAGGATAAGGAAGAGGAAGGGATGCTGGTGGTTGGCTTGAGGAAGAGAGAGGCCGACGTCAAGGCGTCAGCCGGAGGAAGGAGGTGGTGGAGGGCTTGGAAGGGGGTGGTGTCCATGGAGGAGTGGTGAGGGACGGAGGGGGAGGAGAACAGAAAGAAAGAAGGATGGGTGGTGAGAGGGACGAGGGGATGCGGTAGTGTAGGATTGAGGGAAGGGAGGGAGGATTTTGGGTATCATTGGCTACAAATGACTTAGGTTGGATCCTCTCGTCAACCTGTTTGTGTCATGTCTCTACCATCGAGTTTTGATTCCTTGAAGCTTAACACCGCAACTGCCACTTTGGTTGCTATACCAGCCACTTGCCACAAGCAAGTCGAGTTTAAAAGTAATGTTTTGGTTCTCTCACCCGTCAGCCAGCTGCTTGCTGTATGGCACATTGGCATGTCCTCAAATTGTACCGTGATGAATGGGATGCTCGTCATTGTCCCCTTCGATACCAGAGTTATCTGCTCTTCCTTCCCCCTTATCCCTGAGACATGAACTTCTATTCCACCATTTTTTTCTGAGTGTGAAGTATTCAAAACTCAAATCTAATAACGGATGAGGAAAGTGCTACATAAATGATCCTTTCGAAGTTAAATAAAGAGACTTTGCTGCAAAGACGTTTTTACCAATGTATCGAGGATCTTCAGATTGAGTCCGGAAGAAATGTAGTGTCAGCGGATTTCGTAAATCTAAGAATATAATAAAGATGTGAATCTTCGTGCAAGATCAGTTTTTATTAAAATGATAAAGAATGAGTATCAATGGTATTTACTCTGACAAGAAGGAAGCATCAATACATATTGCCAAAAAAAGTTATTTTTGATAAAATATGTGTATACTTTTGCGATAAACAATTATACTCTATATCTTCGCATAGCGATTAACCCTAATCGAGGCTACTTCCACCAGCATTTGCTGCTGTTGAATTGCAGGGCATCCTCTTCGGTTGGAGTTTCTCTTGATAGCCTCGCATGATATGTTTCTCAGGGATCAAAATCGGCATGAGAAAACCAGGAATAGTCCATGGGACATAAACTCAAATGTCTCCACTACTCCTGCCTGTTGTTTTCATTGTCTTGTTGGGGTAGGTTTTCAGGCACTTCCAAATTCGCCAATGGAACCAAAAGTGACTCCAAGAAAAGCATCACGAGGTTGCGATTTTGCAGATCAGGTGGAGCGCCACCTCCGTCCTCTGGAATGAGAATCTCCTGCCGCTCTCTATCATGCATGGCTTCTGCCAATTGGGGTGCTATCATCATGTTTCGCAACTCTTCAGGTGGTGCTGTAGGGACAGTATCCGAGAAACTGGATACCAACAAATGAGCATACCTGCAACCAAAAGAATGTAAATTTGAGAACTCGGGATAATGATAAAAAATAAACATTTTTTAAAACAAAAATTCCAGAAGACAATTACATACTCATTCCTTTCTGATGGAAAAGCAGCTTTCCTCACACACTGCCAATCTCTAACTTCGTGAGCACTAGAATTTAATGTATCAATAACTAAATGAGCAGCATCCCTAAGCAACTTCTGCAAGTCTGGGTATCTCCATAATAAATAATTTCTTTCCACATATATATCAATCAGGTGCTCTATGGTGGGACTTCCAGCTTTAGCTGATCCAAAAAACACATGTTTCAAAATTTTGGCCCATGCAGCATCTTTCAATGGCGCCTTTGCAACCAACATTTTGAGGACCAGAGGATGAAGCATCAGGGCTTGCTTCATAAGATCAAGGGGCGAGGATTTGTCTGTTTGAGTGGTATCATCCTTCTCAAGATAAAAGCGAGCAACAGCAAGAGAATATGAAAAATTAGGAAACAACCACACTGAGTGCCCAGTTTCATATTCCTCTGCAAACCTTTCTAACCAAGAATACTCCTCAGCCCTAAGGGCAAAATAATCTATGCAGAACAATGCTCCCATTGGATCATCAGAATTTATTGAAAGCAATAACTTGCAGATCTCAAGTGCTGAACGATGGCAACCGCGTCTGTCCATGTTTTGCATGTGCCCAAAAAGAACCGTGAACATCATTTTATTGGTTTCATCTTCACAATTTAACCCACAATTGCCCTGAAATGGAGTGAACAATGGACTCCATGCACATTCCAGGGCATATAAGCATTTAGCTATATATTCAGCAACCGATTGGTGCTCCCCTGAAAACTTCAAAAACTCTGCAATTGTCCACAGTGACTCTATGTGATATGGATAATACGCTACAATACTTGCAATGCCATTTATATCATTCAACGCCCTTGCAGCATCAAATGCTCTTTGGGCTTCACTATAGGAGGGAGAGTGTACATACCTACATGTGATCAACAAATTACCAGTCAACATGGTTACTGGAAATCAAAAGAGCCCGAACGAAGCATACTTCCAAAGGTGTTCTCAAAAAATCTAATCTAAATCAGTATGACTTCGGGGAAAACACATGCTGCAATTCAAGTGTCTCCCTTACAGACAGAGCAAAATTTCAAGAGGCCATGTACCCTAAAATTTACGGCTGAATTTTTGGACATGCTAATAGCACACTTCAAAAATGCTAGGATGTAAGATTCAGAATCTTGGATGAAAGATTGGAAATCAACAAAGGAAAAATTTGTCTTTCAAAGATAAATTTATTTAACAAACACAGAGCATAAAATAAACAGAAGAAGGCAAACAAGAGAAGCTCAGCTCATAAAGGTAACTTTTGGCACAAGATGAGCAAATATTAAAACCAATAGAATAAACAATTAAAATTAAAGAAACCTGAAAAATTGCTTCCCATTCTTAGTTTCCACGAGTTCCATGGACAATGAACCATCCCACCGAGGCCAATACCCAGGTGGAGAAACGAGCATAGTCTTTCTGTGAGCGTGGGTTCCTCGTCTACCACCATGAATCTGCCGTGAAGTATTGCTGCTACTATTTTCGAATGAACTTACAACTTTAGATCCGAAAATCCTCCTAAGCTCATTTTCCACTTTCAGAAATTTAGGATCCACATTTAATATGGTACTGCAGGAGAGCTTATTCTGCTTACCCATGAAGTTAGAAGATGTTGATTTCATTTGATAAGAACCATCTTTGTGGGTCGTTTCAAGCGACAAATTTTCTAAGATGATATCAAGAAATTTTTCATCTTCCTGCTTCTTACTTTTTTTAGAAACTGCATCTTTGTTCTTTTTCTTTTTTTCTTAGATTTAGGTTGCGACACTACTTCAAAAGAGTTCTTTCGTATAAAAGGTTCTTCAAGATTTTGGGTTGCACTCATTTCTTCAGAGGCCTCAATCTCATTCTCCTGAAAGAAACTAGAGAATAAGATAAGTTGAACTTTAAAAATTGAAATAATCCACTAAGTTCAGCCATCCATAGCTATCGACAGTTAATGGTGACAATGTTTAAAGTAGCACAAAGACATTAAGAAACCACAGTGACAAAGAATACATATCTAACAGATTAATTCATATTTACGGAATTCCTATATGGGGGGTCTAAGCAAAAATATAAAATTAGAGAATATTATGACCACTTCTTTTCCACCAACCATTATTACCATTCACAAACAAATAAAAATTTCCGTGACTTTACAGTTCGAACCTAAATCACATTTGCTTTTCTCGATTTTGAATTTTTTACAGAAAGAGGATAGTTTCTTCAACATAGAAAGATACCTATCTCATAATCAAAATCATGACCATATTTCTCAAAGAAGGTACAAACTGCTAATTTCTATTCTTAGTCAGATATTCAGAAAACATGATTTCTCAGTTTTATCCAAGGCACATGTAGCCCAGTATCCCTTCTCAATCGGGACCATGTTATGCCCTCAGCAGGATAAATCTTTGTGAATCAATCTCGACACTCTCACTCTAACCTGTCCCCACATGTAATGGAACATCCCAAGGTTCAAACTTCAAACAGTGCTAAATGGTTCTATTAATAATCAAGAACTATATGAACTTGCACAAAAGTGTAAAAATTATAAATTATATAGGTAGGGAGGATGCACCAATAGGACACAAAGCTTGATGACAATGCTTAAGGAGGTTGATCAGAATCCTAAAAAATATGATTTTTGATAGCATGTGGTCCTGAAAAGGAGGAAGCCGGCGAAAAAGGATTTGATGGAAGGATTAAAAGCAGTCAAAGGAGCTTTGAGTGCATGGGAAGACCTTTGACTGAGTGGGTGGGCATAATCGCATCCACATCACTAAAACTGATCACTTTCAATTCCACGGATGGTAGCAACGGTTATTATGAGCTACGCCCACATCTGGACGGTGAAAAAAGTGATCACAACATGCACCTCGAGCTTAATGTAACACAATATAATGGGCAATCTAATTTCATGGAGAAACGCGATTCTAGAAAAAAAATTGAGAAATCAGATAAGCCAGTCAAAGTTAATGAGTTGTCTGATAATGTTCCTGGAGAGGTTATTGATTATCCACGGGATTTATTTAGTTAATTTTATCGCTGA
This sequence comes from Piper betle, assembly GCA_033002965.1. Lineage (NCBI taxonomy): Eukaryota > Viridiplantae > Streptophyta > Magnoliopsida > Piperales > Piperaceae > Piper > Piper betle. Next base: position 46,329 of record JAURVB010011073.1, read on the forward strand.
AAATAGAAAGCCAATTTCAACTGCCTATAATTACCATAAAATGACTAGCATTATCAAAATTTTCGCCAGGGTACATCAGTAGACTAATGGATCCAGGGAAAGAAAAAAGATAAAACAGCTATGCGATTATTACCACAATCAGAGATTTTTTTCTTTTTTTGCCAATACAAAATACAAACGATTACAATCTCAACTGCTGCTAAATTACACAAACATGCGAGCATCCATCATCATATACATATCACAAATCGACGCTATAGAATGAAAAAAC
>JAURVB010011074.1:0-12276 GCA_033002965.1 Piper betle
TTGGCTCGCTATGTTTTCGAGCCAAGCTTGAGCCTAGCAAATATTTGTGCTTGACTTATGTTCGACTTATATAGGATCAAAAATTTCTTTCCAACACTATATAAGTTCAATGTGACCTCAATAGTATTGACGAGCCGAGTCGAGCCAAGTATTTTTTGAGTTTAAACACATCGAGCTTAAGTTTTAAGCCAAGCCAAGCCGAACACTCCTTAGCTCAAACTCTATTCGTTGTTCATTGAGCTATCTATTTTGAATCGAGTATTTTTTGAGCACAAGATTAACGAGCACGAGTTCAAGCTGAATCAAGCCGAACATAAAATATTTACGAGCAGGTTTGGCTTGTTTACACCATCACTCAAATGGTGGCAAACTCGATCATGGCTGCAAGCAACGATCAAATCAGTGGTTATTAGAGTGCAGGTAGCCGGATCTGGTCAGGGCAGATAGACATAGTCAAGTGCATCCAACATGACAAACCCGCCTAAGGAGGGTGCAACACCGGCGAGCTGCAGGGCTCCAGCAAAGGCAAAAGCTGGCGCGACGAGGTTCCAAAGAATGCCTATAATGGAAGGTCTCGGCAAAAGGAGATGGAGACGGCACATGACAATCACTGAAGAAGAGGGTGCTCCTGCTCCTTGTTTCAAATTTTTTGAAAAGGGTTGGAAGTCTATACATAGATAAGGGGGAAGGGTATAGAAGGATCTAGAATCATGTTTGGATGAGCACGAAGATGAGGCGGCAAAGACGAGGAGATCGGTCATGTTCCCCTCCAAGTTTCCTTTCACTTCCTCTTTTCCTACTCTCTTTTGTTCTTTTATTATTATTATTATTATTATTATTAATTAATCAGTGGGCATTGCTTTACATGAAAAATCCGTACAAACAGGTTTTCTGGCCCCTCTTCACTCAACTCTTACGACCTCTCCTTACTTTTAAGTTTATCTACATTGCCTCATCTTTTACATCTTTGGGCATTATTTTACATCACATCATTTAATGGATGAGAAAGAGAATTTTTTACTTTAAGTCACATAAAATCTCCCAATGCCAATTTTTTAATGCGACGTCATCTTAAGGCTCCATGTAGCCTTCTTCGAGTTACATTTAATGGTACTTGACTCTCAATATTCAACACCAACCATACTTCTTGAATTGAAACTTTACTCCCAATATTCAATGCTAGTTACACTTCACAGAATTAGTACCTTAGTCTAAATCCTCATTTCACATATAATTGATGAGAAATATCAACAAATTTAACACAAATAATAGACAATATCAATTTTACGTGGAAAACCCCAAATCCGAGTAAAAACCACAGGGCCGGATCAAATTCAGTATATCACAACTTGATACAGAAAATATCCATTGGAGAACAAACTCCCACAATACCAATTTATTGCAATTTCAACACAATTGATATTAATCATAAATAAAGAGAATAAAAGAAAGATGTCACCGATTAAAAACTTGGTGAAACTATCATTGACAATCGTAAGCAAATCTCAACAAAATCTTCACATTTATTCAATATACATAAGTTTCCCTTCTCCCCTTGTCGTCTTTTTCTCTACCTGAAAGAAGAAAAGCATCTTTCTTTTTCTTATATTTTTTTCCACACACAATGCAAAACATGTTTTCAAAAAAACTTTGGATTTTCACCCCCAAAATAGGGTTGTCATTTTGTATATTTATGGGGGAGGGACAACCCAACAAACTTCCCTTTTCCGACTCCATGAAATACTTCTAGTAGGCATGGGAAAATCCATCTATGTCTCCTCCATTCTTATAGTAAACATATTTCTCCTTTGACACAACTTTACTCATCATGTTTGAAATATTACTTTCAAGATAAATTTTTGTTAACTCAAAAAATTTACTTTCTAACACATCTCTTACTTAGTAATATCTTACATCAATGTGTTTGCTCCTTAAATAAAAACTTGAATTCTTACTTAGGTGAATTGCACTCTGACTATTAGAGTGGACAATGTATCTCTCCTGTTTAACACTAATTTTATTCGAAAATCTCTTCGTCTATAGCATCTCCTTGCAAGCTTTTGAGTAAAAATAAATTTAGCTTCAATTGTGGATAATGTAATATACTTGTGCAACCTAGACTACTAAGGTACAACCCCATTAGCAAAATTAAGAACAAACCTAGATGTTAACCTATTTGTATCCAAGTCACCTGCTATGTTTGCATCTGTTTAGCCAACCAACAAAGGTTTATCACTTCCAAAACACAAAAATATTTTGAATGTAACTCTCAAATATCTCATTATCCAGTTAACTGCTTATTATTGTTCTAGCCTTGGATTTGCTAAATGTCTGCTAATTGTTTCAATTGTATATGTGATGTCTAACCTTGTACAAACCATTGCATACATCAAGCTACTAACAACAAGAGTATAAGGAACATTTGTCATTTCCTTCATCTCGGTTTCACTTAAGTCACTTTTCTTTAACTTGAAGTGACTCCCAAGTGGAACTCCAATTGGCTTTGCATTTTTCATGTTGAATTTTTCAAACTTTTTTCTTGTGACACCCAAAGCTTTATAGCTCCCCTAACATTCCTAAAATTTGCTTTGTTTATCCCAAATCCTTCATTGCAAAAGATTTGTTCAAGTTCTTCTTTAAACTTGCAATCTTGGCTCCATCATGTCTTACAATCAACATGTTATCGACATAAAGCAATAGAATAATAAAGTCATTATCATCAAACATCTTGATAAACACACAGTGATCAGAAAAAGACTTTTTGTACCTATTTCTTTCCATAAAAGAATCAAACTTTTTGTTCAACTATTTAGGAGCTTGTTTCAAACCATAGAAACTCTTTTTCAGTCTACACATCATCTATTCCTTTCCTCTGATTTTAAAACCTTCTGGTTGCTCCATGTATATAGTCTCCTCAAAATCACCATGAAGAAATGTTGTCTTTATATCTAACTGTTCAACTTCTAAATCCAAACTTGCAACCAAAGCCATAACAATTCTAATAGAAGACATTTTAACAATGTGAGAAAAAATTTTATCGTAATTAATACCTTTCTTCCGTCCGAAGCCCTTCACCACCAACCTTGCCTTGTACCTTGGTTGTGTGTTATTTTCTTCATGTTTGATCTTGTAGACCTATTTATTTTTTAATACTCTCTTCCCTTTAAAAAGATTCACCAATTCATATGTATGATTATTATGTAAAGATTTCATCTCATCTTGTATTGCCTTCAACTACTACTCTTTTTCTACATGAGCTTTGACTTCACTGAAATTTTTTGTTCTTCACATTGAGTGATTTTCACATATTTTAATGATGAATATATTGTTAATGGAATTGGTTCATGAGCTGTTCTCTTCACATTAGTTGGCTCCCCTTAGTCAGAATCCGCTTGTTCCTGTACAACATCATTAACAAACTCATTAAAAATATCATCAGTCACCTCATTCTCACCCTCATCATCACTAGTTGGAGGAATAATTGTGTTATCTTGAGCCTCCTCTTCACTTCTAGTTGAGGTTGAATGTTCTTTTATCTTTTCAAAGTTTTCCTTAGATTTTGTTTGAGGAACTTCTTCCTTGTCAATGTCCTCAACTGTTTGATCATCCCTAAAAACTACATCTATGCTTCGAATCAACTTTTTATTCTTAGGATCTCAAAGTTTATATCTAAATTTATCATCACGATATCCTAGAAAAATACATTCCATGACTCTAGAGTCAAGCTTAGTCCTTTGTTCATTGGGCACATTTAGGCAACTTAGCTGAAGACAACATGCTTCTAATCCTCTCAAAGATGGTCCACATGTTATAGTGAAGTTTCAAGAGATTCGAATTTGGGATGGCTAACATACCATGAGGCAAACCAAGGCAACACCAAAACCAACAAGGTTCTAATACCACCGTTAGGTGTTCGACGCAAATTTTTAAGAGCTTAGTTGGTGTACTTGTGATTTATATTTTAACAAGATGGCTGATGAGAAGCAAGTTAAGATGATATCTTTGATACCATTGTTGGGTGGTATTAGAGCCTGATTGGTTTTGGTATTGCCTCGGTTATCATGGTATATCAACCAGCCTGAATTGGAATCTCTTGGAACTTTACTATAACATATGGACCTAACATGTGTGAGCAGGAGATGATTCGGATAATATGATGTGTGAGGGGGAAAATTGCTGGGTTAATCCCACATTAGTCGTGAATGGTGTTAGTGACTTGTATATAGGCTAATGGGAAAACTTTATTCTTTAAGCTAGCTTTTGGATTAAAGGAGGCATATGAAACTTGTTTCAAGTCTCTTTTAGGGGCCAATAGGGCCCAACACTAGTATCAGAGCCCGTTTGCTTAGTTATAACTAATTTTGGGTGTGGATATTTTTTGCCCGTTAGGTGTTCGAGGAAATTTCTAAGAGTTTAATTGGTGTTCAATAAAATGACTGATGAGAAACATGTTGAGATGATATCTCTTAAGGGTGCTGCGAAACATGTTGAGATGATATCTCTTAAGGGTCTCATGAGGAAATTTCTAAGAGTCTAACTGATGTTCAATAAAATGGTTGATGAGAAACATGTTAAAATGATATCTCTTAAGGGGCCTAACAGATATAATAATACGAGTCATATGTAGAAAGAGTTATTTGGTAAAATAATAATAAAGTTCATAGAACTTGGCTTATAAGAAGCATGTTAAAATGATATCTTTTAAGGGGCCTAACAGATATAATAACTCATATGTAGAAAGAGTTACTTGGTAAAACAATGATAAATTTCATAGAACTTGGCTCTAGATGCCATTTTCTCGGGGATAACGATTATGCCACTTCCAAATAGTGATAAGCTACGAAAGGAAGAAAGCCTAAGAAATTGATAAGTGTTATTCTTGGTGACGCAATAGCACACGATTGGCCATCTTTGTAGATCCTAACGTAAAGTAAATGCTCCTCATAATGAACAATTTCTTTGCATTATCTCATAAGCACCACATTGGTCCGATTAATCTGTAGTACACAATGCGGTAGAAAAGAAAGATTTGAAAATTGAAGAAATTTCAATATGCATTAATCATTAATGAGTGCAAATCTCCAATGGTGTGGGACGAAATCTCAGTACCTCATTGCCACGAATTACAAATTCCAAAAAAATTAATTTCTGATAAAAATGGCAAGAAATACCCATGATTCAGATTTGTGTGAATTGTGATTTGTAGTGACATCTCGATATAGGGAATTTATTTCCCTAATTAACCGTAAGGTTCATATATAAAATGTTCATAAGCATGCAAGCCTCCAAATGTACAAGATAAGTATTATGTTTTGTGCACAATTACCTTTTCCCTTCCCTTATCCTTCTTTTACCTTTAAATTTTGAAACTAATGACCAATATTAATATAATTATCCCTACAAATGCTTGGTTTAGGGTTATTATATATAGTTTACTTCCTAGTGAAAAATAAAAAGAAAAAGAAAAAAACACACAAATACTGAAGGCAATGAAAGGAGTGCCTTGTATAACCACTTTGGAGAAGAGAGAAAGCCCTCAATGTCTATATGGTAGGCAACACCAACCTGGGCAGAATCAAATCCCTCACTCCTAGGAGGCTCCACTGACCCAAGAAAGCCTTAACCCTCTTCCCTTAATACGAAAGTTTCCCATCATGTATCAACTTTACATGGGGCTGATTTTGAGGACCATGAAAAGCATCGTGCAAAATCTCCTTTTCGATGGCTCATCTCCCATCCTAGCTCCATCAACGACCACAACTTGCTCTAAACAATGCAGTCACAACCTCAACCAGTGAAAGAGAAAAACCCAGATGGTCCAAATCCAGCTATGTGATCTAGTTTCTTACTTGAGTGGATGGTTTACATGTCTCTATATGTCACACCTTCTCTTTTCTTTCCTCAAATTTTGGTTCCTCCATTGAAGTGACTAAAAGGAATGGGTAGATAAGAATGGCAGCTAGCTTCAAGGACATTGGTTGAGCTAAGATTGAACTGCTCCATGCATTAGTAGACATATGATCTTAAGATCATCTTGTGTGTTATACTTTCGGCTTGTTGATATGAAAACTGAGGGGCAGGGAATGCATTGTCGGTTGACAGAACCATGCAAAATGGTGAACTCGAATGGACAAGGGTGGGGCTAGGTGTGCCCACTTAATGAGCTTGGTAAAGTCGGGAGTTCCGATGGATCTCCTGCTCCTGTCTTCATCTTTGATGAGATTTGAGGGAATGTTTGTAATGGTAGCTTTCTTCCAAGGTAGCTTGCTTGCCATGGAGAACAAGAAAATTCCTTTTGTTAACTTATTAACAAGAAGTTAGATCTGCCGACATTTTTTTTCATTTTTGTACCATTTGGTTCAATAGATTTACACCAATGTTTATAATAAGACTTGCCCAAACTTCAGCATAAAGCATGAAAGAAGTTCTACGTACACCAAATGTTTTTCTACTTACAAACAGATAGGTCTGGAGAATGACCTGATAACTACAAACTAGCATCCATTACAAGTTTTATTTTTATTTATTATTATTATTATTTTTATTCCATTACAAGTTTTGGGTCAACAATCTAAAAAGTAGCCGCAGTAGGCGTGGTGCACGAGAAACTGAATAAATGGTGAATGGTCGCTGACATTGTGTTGTATGGCTTGCATTGTTGACCAAAAGTCTGAAAGCCGGGAGGTTTAAATATGATGACTATGGTCCATGATTCCATGTCTATTGCTAATATAAAATTGTCACGAGCTAAGTGTAATTAGATGAATTATTCTCCTAATTAATGATTAATGAATGCCCGGCTAATTAAAAAATACTTGTTTGGCAATAAAATTAAAAGTTTAGAGTTTAAAGTTTCTAATCCATACTTAACTCTTTTATTATTTTTCTAATTAAAACTAATTCTGTTTGGGCCACGACAAAAGATCATTAATCAAAAAAATGCATGTAAATTATGCCAAGCCAGTTAGAGGCGAAAATCGGGGACGAAAATATAATTATAAATAATAAAATTTTAACGCAGAATAGCTTTTTATTACAACACTAGAAGGTTGAGTGAAGGTATGCATTGAAATCTTCAATCTAAATGTTAAAATAAATATTGAAATTGTCATCCTTCGAGCTTTGAGTTGAAGTTAATGTTATTACAGCCAATGACACCGTCGGAAGCAAATCCCGAAGGTATTGCTTTGCATAATCGTTTAGTTTGTTCTACAGTATAAAAATTTGAAGTTCAACTGTTGTGGAATATTTTTCAATCTTACATGGTCAAATCTTGGACACAAATCCTTCACTTTCCCTGAAGTACTCAACGCCACAGAAACGTAGCACCTGATCACTGATGTCAAAAGAGAAGGCATGTTCTGCAGATCTTGCAGATCATTTTTACCTTGATTCTTTCCTCCAAGCTTTAGTGTCTTAGTTACTCTGTGCTTCTCTCTTCAATCTTTGTATTGCCAATCCACAGTAACATATTTGTCACTTATAATTAAACTTCATGGTCTGGGAAGGAGTTGTATTGCCACGATGTCTACCACTAAACAACTTTCTGCAATGGAGAAGAAGTTGCCCAAGTTAGGCAGTGAGAAATTAGGAATTTGCCGGTTTGCTCTGCATTTTACTCCATCAATGGTGCTTGACAGGTTTTTGGTGTTTCCCCAGCTCCAAAGTCCCAAAAATCATGTTGGATCACTGTCTGACCATGTTTGTAGCCTGATCCGGATGAAGCAATTGTCCATTCTGGAATTTCATTTTTGTCATTTTTCAACACAGAAATTGAACTAATACTTGACAAGCAGCTTCTGTCCTATATATCCATGCCCACAAGAGTCTATGACTAACTCTAATTTCACATCCCCATATTTATATGTTTTAATGTTCAAAGATATGGCAAGCAGTATAGTAGTCTGATTGATCTGTGAAAAATGAGTTTTTTTAGCAGTGAAATCAAAATGTGTTAACTAAGACCCAGAATTCTATTGATCTTTTGGGTCATAAAAATCTTGGCTTTTTCAATATCTCCTGTACCATCACAAGGCAACCAGATAAGCTGAGAGCTTGACATGACAATATGTAACATACCCAGAGGCCTACTTTTCAGGGCAGTAGTGTTTGTTCATCAGTAACTACTATTAGTCTACTATTTCTTTGGCAGTGTGACCTTCCATTAATTGCCATACTTTGACGTGAGATGTTGATTTGATGTCGTTGATGACCTTATTAAGTCTGAAATTATGTTTAAGGCTGTGACAGGTTTGTTGATGGGAAAGCGAGCCATTATTTAGATGAGCAAGTGGACAACGAAGAGGGTACTCACTATTCGAAAAAAATACATATTCATATGATTTAAACAACTGAATAATTATTTTGAGCAACTTAAGATAATACTCGTGAATGACTTTATCATTTCAGATGAACTTTTTGAAGTTTCGATTCATTGAATATTTTTAAAAGGGGCTGATTGCTAATGTTGGCAAATAGATTTATCAACAAAAGAAACATACTAGACCCCAATTTGAATCTTCCACTGCTGCCAAGGTGATGATGTTGTAACTTGTAAGCACAAAAGAGAAATGTTCTTCGTCAATGGACAATGTAGGATGGGGTATGTGTATTTATATAGATATAAAGCAAATTAGTAGAACAAGACATGTATTAAATTTTAGAGCTGTGATTACACTAACATAACAAGATACTTTGTCCATACTAGGCCACTTCAAATGCTTCTTTTCTTCGTTGTAATTTGGCAAAATTTCTTCTTCTCAATTCAGTCCCCAGCTCCACCTAAACATGGTATTAGCATTTCTTTACTATGAACATAATGACTAAAGAGGACTTGTGGATGCTTAAAATAGAGGGACTCTTTAATTAATTAATGACTTAAAGGTTCGATATAGATGAAAAAATGATGGGTTTGAAACAATGACAACTCGTGACAGCAAACACAAGCCATGTGATGTCATTATAAAAAAAGTAGAAGAAAAGAACACGAACGACAAATACAGAAAGCATTACTCAATGCCATGGTGGCTGGTCTTGAAGGGAGAAACAAGTTGATTATCAGCTAATTTAATCCACCTAATTAGGGCCTAAACATGAATTATAAATACTTTTTATTTGCAAGACAAAAGATGAATGATGCCCAATTGCACATTCACTCTTATTAATAAAGAGGAATTCAATACGAGCATAAGATTAAAAGATTAAAAATAAAAAATTAGCCAATCAAAATACATAATAAATTTAAAATATATAATAAAATTTTTTTATCATGAGTTAGAATCTTACTAATATTAATTTTTTTACAAAGAAAATAATAAAAATATATTTTATGATAAAAAGTCCCGAATTTGAACTCAGCTAACCAAAACTTCTAACTTTTTATTAAAAAAATTGTTTACTTTTTTAAAAATATAATAAAAAATTACGTAACTATAATTTATCTTTTTATTCAAATAATATATATATATATATATATTTAAAGTCAACTATAATTTGCTATCAAAAAAATATTAAATTATTGTAACCTATTTTATTATTCAATAAAAATATATCTATAAAATTAAAATTTATTCGCTTGAGGTCAAACATGACGTAATATATTACCTATTTCAATTTAAAACCAAAAACTATCTTACCGAAAAGAATGAATTGGTTTGTCATGGCTTATTAACATAAAAATTTTTTGGGCACATTCCTGTGATTAAAATTATTCAAATAAGATTTATAATAAATTAAACTTAATTTAGTGGGAGTCGAAATCACAACCACCGACCACAGCACCCGGGCTAAGCTAATCAAATTTGATCCTTCACAGAGCGGCTCAACGTAAATGGTAGTAGTTGTTAACTGTCTCTTCAAGCTAATAATTAGGTAAAACAGTAGAAGGGTCGCTCTCTATCAACTTAACAAGTCCACAAACATTGGCAAGCTAGGCTGATCCAGGTGGTAGGTTGCAGAATTAACAGTCTGGGCACCACCAACAAATCAACAGTTCCGTCATTTTTAGTACCCGCCTAATAATACCAAGGCCAGTGTTTGACAAGGACGCTACGAATATGCATACATTCATTTCTACGAAGATATAAAAAAATCTATTTCAATTTTCACCAAGAGTGAAACAAACAACAACTCTCAAATGAAAATGAAATCGAATGTCAATTTGAGACCAAAGCTTGATTCCACACCTCAAATCTAAATGCTTAATCCCAACATCAAGCAACCCAGCAAATGATTTGATTATTGACAAGCATCGTAATCCCAACTAACAATGAAGAGACATGAGAAGGGGCTCAATGGGTAGTAAGAACATCTACTAAACAGATCAGATCGTCAGCCACCTCAATTAGTAAACGAAAATGTAGACTAAGAACTCGGGGGATCGAGCAAGCTGTTCTTCAAGTTCTCATAGGAAAATGCCAAGCATGATTACATCCATCCCACCCAATGTTAGCAAGGCACCAAGTTTTAAGAAGCAATTGCATACTTCCCCCCATAACAAAAGGAAAACAAAGATCAAAGAGTGGGAACTTCACAGTTCCTCCAACTTTTCCGTACTTAGAATTTAGAAACAGCATGATCTGATTTAACCTTATATAGAAGAGAAGTGGATCAAATTGCAGATCAGAGGGGACAATCTGATAAAAAAGACAGTCGCCATTGATATAAAGTACAGTTTCTCCAATCGTTGAGGCCAAAGAAGCTTTGGAAATCACCTTTGTGAAGATGAAGAAGTTGAATCCAGCACCGCCATGCCGAGACGGCGGCGAGCTCCGACCTCTGCCAGCAGAGGCAGAGCGCCGCCGGCGGCCGCTTCTTGATGTGGAACCCCTTCACCTGCACCCTCTTCACCAGGCACTCGCCTGGGTCTGCAGGCAACTGCTGATCGCTCGCCGGCGAACCCGGCAGGCGGCGAAGGCGGCGCTCAAGGCAGGGCCTTTTCGCCGGCGCCGGCGCAGTGCCGGCCGGCCACGAGCTTCTCGATCCTGGGGCCGACCAGGAACCGCTCGATCTTCTGGAGCGCGTCCGGGCAGGGGCTCGCGACGTCGAGCGATAGGTCGAGGAGGGCGGCGTGAGTGGAGCGAGTGAGAAGATCGCCCTGCTCCGCGCCGCGGTCGAGAGACGACGACCGATGAGCTCGAGCTCGCTTGAGGACAAGGAGCGAGGAGCACGACGGCCGAGGGACCCGGCAGGTTGACGACGACTGCCTCTTGGCGCAGCCGGCGATGGAGGTCGAGGAGTTGACGCGCAGCGACGCGAGGTCGAGGGATGCCGAGCTCGGCGAGAGTGGGCGAGGTTCCCCGGGTCATGCCCGAGCCAGCAGGTCGCCTGCCCGCGCCAGCGGGGAGAAAAGCTGTGATCTTAGCGAGGCGGTGCCCGACAGGGAGGCTGCGCGCGAGGTCTTTGAGGAAGGAGGACCACTGGCCGCCGAGGCCGACGTCGAAGTCGAGGATGGGAGGCGGGGTGCCGTGGATGGCCTCGAGCAGGGCCTGGTTGGCGGTGCAGTTGGCGAACTGCGGCACCGGGGACACCTCCGAGAAGGCCTGTAGGCGGGCTGATCGTTAACACGACGCCGGCTCCGGCGCCGACCTCCGGCCGCGGCGGAGAGAGGTCAAGGAGGCGGCGGAGGGCGTCCGGAGAAGTAGAACCCGGGCGTGGCAGTGGTTTGCCCGCCGGGGAGGAGTGGTGATTGAGCCGCGCCGATATCCTCTCGACGCTTGAGTGCCGGCTGCCCGGCCTCACCAGCTCCCCGCCTTCACCACCTGCTGCACCGCCGCCGCCGCCGCCTCAAGTCCTCGCCCGGCCTTGGTCTGTTTCCCGCCGAGGCTCTGTTGGTGCATCATAGAGGGCGGCGCCGGTTGGTGGCAGCTCGGGGTTGGAGCGGGATGACGCTGGTAGCTGCTGCTGCTGCTCTTGCTGGTTGAAGGACATGGGGAGGAAAGAAGGACTGGTTCGGTTGGTGGGTAGATCAACGTCGGCTTCTCCTCCATCCGGTTCATGGTAAGAAGAGATTGGGAAGAGAGGGTTGATCGGCGAATTCGCAAAGATTGGGCTGCTCCATGCCCAACTGCGCCGTTGCGGTCACTACCCAGGAGCTCGTCGGAGAAACCATGGCGGCGATTGCTGATGTTGAACGTGGGGTAGTCGTCAGCGGCGCCCATGGCGGGATTCCCTAGAAGCAGGTGGGTCGAAGCCGGAGCCGGGGTCGACCCACCTGCTCTAAGTCGTGGGCACCACTGACGACCACCCCTGTGCAGTTGGGCATGGTAGCCGCCGATC
>JAURVB010011075.1:0-16815 GCA_033002965.1 Piper betle
CATAATCCATTCCTCAGTTAAACTGTGTTGACCTTCTTGATTATTTTCTGAAGTGGGTAGCTTGATGTTGTTTTCAGTAAATAAATGTTAAAGGATTGATTTGAGATGATTGTAGAAGTGGCTTTTGATTCCTTTCTCTTAGTAGTTTAATGTCTCTTTTACCATTTTAATATTTGTCCCAACAATATCTTCATTCCTAAATTCTGAACTTTTGATTACAGATGACAACATTTGAAGATATGGGTTCCTGCATTAAAAATATAGCAGCCGAATTCAATTGTGACTATAATTGTAATCTATATGATTAATCTAAAATACTAAAATTTGTCTGTCTCTGATTACGTGTTTCACATTTTAATGTTAAGAGTTTATTTTGTTGTGAAAGTATACAATGGGTGGTTATCACAAGTAGCAACATCTGTTTTATTTTTATTTTAAAAAAAATTGTATTTATATGCGACTTTATTTGTAACTACTGCTGAAAATATATTGGTTGAAAAATTAATTTTGTATATTCTGTCAGTTATTTTCCTTTTATTATTATGATAAACATTATCACCAAAGATATGCCAATTATAGAGTAAATTGATGTTTTATTATATATTAGAAAATCAACTTGTCCCCTCTATTCCAATGATATATAACCAAATATGGTCAATTTCATATTTAAATAGCTCCATTCGCTACATAAATAAATAGAGTGAAGGCAATTAAGAATAATTTGTGGGGTTCACATTTGAATCAATTTATTAATATTATCCATCAATAGCCCCGTGTATTGCGCGGGTCTTACCCAATTATTAACCAATTGTAGGTGGTATATTATTTTGAAAAAAACATTGAAAAATATAGGTTCAGAGTTTAATGTCACGACTGACATGGACGGCTCAAATTTTACTACGTATCATGATCTGAACATCTGACAACTCGTAGTCTAATGGGGCTCATCTATAGATATATTCAATATGTATATGGACTAAAAGTTCAGATCGAAACCGTTCAAAGTCAAAACTAACTCAGTCATAAAAATAATTTGGGGAATCAAGACAAGAATGTTAAATGGGCTTTAAATCCTCAATTTAATCGGGTGAAAATCTATGACTTAATCAAGTTGGGCCCACAAGGGCATAATCCATCCCAAATCCTTATGATGTATGTAAAAGAGATACCCTAAAAATCTCAAACGGATACTAAATGTGCAATAGCCTAAATCTAGGCGTATAACCCTGGCTAACCCATAAAAATCATTTATCATGTATATAATAATAATTCATGTTCTGCGGTAGCCAAGCTATCATTTGCATATCAAGAATACTCGGTCACCATAACATGTTCATATAGCTATCTAACTTCATACTTATGCTCTCAAATTTGCTCTGGCTCAAATTCGCTTGAACCGACTCAAAACTAACCTGAATTGGGCCAAACTACAAACGGGGAAAACCTAACCCAAAACTAGGTTTTACACTTAAAATGTAAGAGATGGATACAACTGAAAACATGGTTGCTGTAGGCCACTTTTGACCATTAATCATACTTTGTGATTTGTGATAGGAAACGGCTTAAACATTTTTCTAACAAAAAAACAGAACATTTAGCAATTAGGATGTCTCCCTGGTTTTTTCTCAAAATTCTTTTAATGTGGATGATAATAATGATCATGATTAAAGTGAGCATAACAGGAAAATCGAACCGAAACCTAGTCGAATTGAGCCGCAATATTGACTTATGGTTCACTCATCTTAATATGATGAATTGGGTTTTCTAGGAAAGTTCAACAAATTATAGATGTATGTTTTTATCAATGACAAGTACTTTGAATCCAATACTACTGAATCACAAGGTACTCATCCCCAGTACACGCTAGCTATAAAAATGACCATGTTCTAATCTTCATTTTTTAATACAAAAGTAGAGGACCTCTTTGCACGGGAAGATCTGCAAACAAGAATGCCTAATCTCAGCTATACGCTTACAAAATGATAAATATAACAAAGAAAATCGAATGGTACCCATATTGCAAAGTGCAAAAAATGAAATGTACAATATAGTTAACTGACCTCCAGGTAACGAATTTATACAGTCTGCTTATTCTGTGTGTTGCAATAACAAAGGAAAATGTGTTTCTTCTACGAAATTCACATAAACCCTTCTAATTTCTACTTGATGTTTTTTTCCTAAGAATCTCCCAAACTTTTGAAGGATGGCTCTTTTCTTCTTTTGCTTTGCTGTTGGACTATTTAGTTCATCCACATCAAATTGGTTACCAACAATACTACCATCGGAACTAAGTACTAATGAACTTGCTTTTCTGTGGAAATGAGTTTTACTTGTTGGAGCTGCCTTACCCTTCTCGGGTGAATCATCTGTGAATATTGTGCCTTCCAGTATATCAAAATCCGGCACACCTTTTCGGCTAGAAATTTGAGTCTGCGGTCTCTCAGGTTCAGGATTAAAACTTAGAGGCTTTTGTGATGGCTCCATTGAGGATTTCCATCTCCTACTAAGACTTAATAGTGTCTTTTTCAGCTCCTTGCTCTCTGGGGCCCTATTTGAATTCCCGTTCTTTTCCACCATAGCTTTCAATTCACTGATTTTCTCAATATTTGCAGCTTCGTTGGTCTTAAGATTTTCGATTGTAGTGGCCAAAGCTGATACACTATCTTTCAGTTCAGAATTCTCGGCTTTAGCAATTTCCGAAGCCTCTTTGGCAGCTGTGGCTTCACTCAATGCTTGTTTAAGTATATCTCTTAACCTAACATTCTCCGCTTTAGCCTCCTTAACAGCTGATTCCCCCACTTCTAGCAACTCAACGAACCTTTGCTTTTCTACCTTCATTTCAGCAATTTCTTCTTCACATTTTCTAATACATTCAACAAAAACAAGTTCCTTGTCATTCCACGCTTCCGAAGATTCATCTGCTTCCAGTTTTAACCTCTCTACCGTCTGTTTAGCATTGTCAATCTCTTTTCTGGCCTCACCCAATAGGGCTTGATACCTTTCTTCTGAATTCTTCAACATGACGTTTGTGTACTCAACTTCCATCCTTGAGCTTTCCAATTCTGCAATTGTTGATGCTAGTTTTGCTTTTACTTGATTTGCATCCTCTGTTACTTCCTTTAAAGTTAAAGCTAGCTCATCTGTAGCCTTTCTACTATTATCTTCTGCTTCAGTTGCTAACCTCAGTTCATTACGTAAAGAAGTAATTTCCTTGGTTAAGACTTCCTGGTAATCTGCACTATGAACCAGATCTGCATTTGGTGTTTTGGCTTCAAAATTTTTTGATTCAGATTCCCTTGCTTTCTCCACTGCCATCTGAAGCTGATCACACTGCAGACTACTGTTAGATAATACAGATAAAACCCTCTGTTCAAAACCTATCGTCTCTTTAACTTCCTGCATTGGCTGTTCTACCTGTGAGTCAGTATGCACCAATTTTGAGTCAGTAGGCACCAATTTTGCCTCACCAGTTCCAATATTTTCAGTTTCATCCTCTAGTTCATTGAGTGAGGAAGTTGTTTGCCTGGCTACTTCTACAGACACTTTAGAATGCGCATGTTCATCAGTGATGGGAAACTCCTTGCGAGAAAGCCTAGAGAGAGTGGGTGACTTGGTAGTGGAAGAATTTCTCAAGTTGGCTGCGCCACTTGCATCTTTGTTCATATTGACATCTTCCATTTTATAATTCTTAGAAATTACAAGCTCTTGCTTCAGCTTGTTCAGCTCGTCAGTCACAGCTAAAGAGCTTCCACGTCTAAGGCATGTTGCTTTCTAATGGCATCTATTTCAAGTTGCCAGGCATGGTCTCCCTTTTTAGCGGACACTGTGCTGACATTTTCTGACTGGCTGCCGTCAAATTTCTCTGATTTCCAATTTTCCTGAGCCAGCAAGGCCTCACTGAACCTTAAATTCGCATCCTCTGCCACTTTTTTCATTTCTTGGAGTTCATCTAAAACTTGATTTTTTTCCTTTTCTAGCTCATTCACCAGATTCCTTGTCCTCTTTAGTTCTTCTTGAGTGTTTACTAATTGTTGCCGCCAATCAGATCTTTGGGCACGCCTCTGAAATTAAAGATAAAGCATTACACAAAAAAACATGTTGGTGAAAATATCCTGATATACATTAGTTCCCAAAAAAATACCTCAGCCATAGCTGCAATTTTGGATGACAGATTTCCTTCTAGATGTCTGTCAGAACTTAGATCATCCACATCTGTCAATGCAGGCATGACTTTAGAAAATCTGGAGGAAGTGATACTGGTGTTTGAGTCAGACATTCTTAGAGAGCCCTTGCGCACCAGTTCCAAAGATGAGTACCTACAATATTAAAATGTCATGGCAATAAGATGGGAATGGCCGAGATGAGCATTTCAAGATATGACGTGCAGTAAAGCTATAAGGAACATGTATTTAATGGTATTATTGGTTTTGTTTGTGTGATAGAGGTCAGGGAAGTCTACAAGAACATCCATATAGGCAACAATGACATGTAGTTTAAGTGCCGAGATTAAATGTCCATGATCAAGAGGAGTGGGTGAAAAAATCTAAATCCTGGACCTCAATCATTTGAGATTAGGAGGATGATGATAATGATGATGACGATGACGATGATAGAAGAAGAAAAGTTGATGTGATCATGAATCCCAATGAAGAGAACACAATACAACATATCTATTGCGAAAAAGTCAGCTCGAACATCCCATGGATGCATGCAAATGATACATGCCAAGTATTTTTCAGCATGGTTTAAGAGAAGTAGCAATTACTGAAGTTGCCAATCTTCCATGAAGAACAGTCAACACTTCCAAGAGCGACCTCTATCTGAAAGCAACCCCTTCCATAGAAATGAAGAAATTGGAAGATGCAGAAAAGGAAAGACAGATATATTATCAAAACTAGAGAATAAGCGTTAATATCATTGGAACGCAGTCTGCAAACATCTACCACTTGTTCATTTTTGCAGTGGAATTGAAGCATCCTAAAGTCAACTCCTGGGTGGACAATAACACATTTATTGCAATCTAAGATAAGCATCATCCCTGTTTACAATTACAAAACTATTAACTACTTCTTCATCAAGATATATAGATGAATGAGAAGTACTGATTCTATTGAGTTCCAAGATAGTATTACCTTACAGCAAAAACCCATCATTTAATTGTCGACTTTAATTTAAAAAACAAGAAACATACATAGCAAAGGTGGTCAGTAGAAAACAAACATAGAAATAGTTGGGAAAAAAATTTCCTATAAGGCAATCAGCCCTCATAAGTGTTGGGCCCCAAAAAGGACCTGTAACAACCAAAGGAAACTTACAATAGGTGACACGGACCTCTATTAATTCAAAAGTTAACTCAAAGAATAAAACTTTTTCATTAACCTATATACAAGTCACCAACATCATCTACGACCAATGTGGAATAAACCCAACAATCTCCCCTTCACACAACAGACACACCAAAACTATCATCATCCAATCATCACCAGGTAAACTTAATTAAACTCACTCCCCCTTAAATCATCAGGTAAAACTCATAAAAGAAACTTTCACAAACGGCATAGGCTAACACCAAAGCCCTTACATCATCAGGTGGAATTCATGAAAAAAACTTTTACAATAGGTGTAGGCAAACACCAAAGCTTATTGACTATGACTACCAAAGACTACCTGATTTTGATACCACTGTTGGGCCCTTTGGGCCCTAAAAGGGATTTATAACAACCAAAGAAAACTCACAATAAGTGGACACACCAAAACTTTCATCGTCCAATCATCACCAGGCAAACTAACTCCCCCTTAAATCACGTGGAACTTATGAAAGAAACTTTACAATCGGCATAGGCAAATACCAAAGCCTTTAAATCATCAGGTGGAACTCATAAAAGAAACTTCCACAATCGGCGTAGACAAACACCAAAGCCCACTAACTCTGACTACCAAAGCCTATCCGGCTCTGTTACCAATCTTAGGCCTCAAAAGGGACTTGTAAAAACCAAAGGGGCGTAGGGAAACACCAAAGCCCACTGACTCTGACTACCAAAGCCCACCGAGCTTTGATACCATTGTTGAGCCCTTTAGGTCCCCAAAAGAGATTTGTAACAACCAAAGAAAACTCACAATAGCCGTCATCACCAGGCAAACTCATTCCCCCTTAAATCAGGCAGAACTTATGAAAAAAACTTCATAATCGGTGTAGGCAAACACCAAAACACTTCAATCATTAAGTGGAACTCATGAAAGAAACTTTCACAATTGGTGTAGACAAACAACAAAGCCCGACACTGACTATCAAAGCCCACTAAACTTTAAAGCACTTTTGGGCCCCCAAAAGGGGCTTGTAACAACCAAAAGGGAGTAGGCAAATACCAAACCTAACCTATTGACTACCAAAGCCCACCCGGCTCTGATACTACTATTTGGCCCCAAAAGGGACTTATAACAACCAAAGGAAGCTTATAATAAGTGGGGCCTAACTCAATCTAAATATCTTAATTTAAAAGTTAATTCAAATAATAAAACTTTCTCATTATCCTCGTACAAGTCACCAACATCATCCACGACCGATGTGGGATAAACCCAACAATAAGAACATGCAAAAAACATATCTCCATCAAAAAATCGGATCACTTGGGACAAATAAACCATGATCAACTAGCCCGCGTAAGAGCATACAGGAAGCATATCCCAATAAAAAACCAGATCATTTGGGACAAATGAATCATAATCAATCAGCCCCCATAAAAGCATGTAGGAAGAGTATCCCAATAAAAGCCCACATTATTTGGAACAAATCAATCATGCTCGATTAGCCCCATTAAGAGCGTGCAGGAATGCATTGACCAATAAAAAAAACTGATCATTTAGCCCAAACCAATCATGCTTATACAACAAACCAGGCAATAATCCTTTAGCATGCAACCTCTACCATCAAAGAAATTAAGCACTTCCGTTGGTCAAACAACAACCAACCAAAACTACACATCCACAATATCATAAAAGCAAGAAGAAACACATGAACCACCATGAACCTTATGAGAAAAAGGTTTAAGTACACAACCACCATGAACATATCAGAGGACAACACCATAGAGACACATGATTCAACCATGAAAATAAGCCAACCCACATGCACCCAAATCCAAAATAGCCAAAAACCCAACAAAAAATAATCAAAAAAAAAACTACCTGGGATTGGCAGGCTGCATGCACGGGGCACAGCTAGCTATAAAACCAAGAACAAAAGAATGAGCACAGAACAACCCAGTGATGGATTAACTGATAAATAGCAAAGATATATGTTGTTGTTGGGTTTGGTAAGGAGAGAGGGAAAAGCGGGAGGAAGGGAAAGGAACAAAGAGTTTTCACGATACTCGGTCGTCAACGCCGCGGGGGAAGCAGCAATTTGGGCGGCCATGTTTATGACTCTCCTTTTGACTTTTTCCTACCATGTCAGTCTGCTCCTTTCGGTTAATGCCAATTGTCACTGTTTTTCTTTTTTCTTTTTTAAAAAAACAAAAAAGCACTTTCAAAAGGGAAAGGCCAAGAGGCAAAATTTTTATGATCATAATTCATACATAACATAGAATATATTTTGTACTTTTTTCTTTTATTTTATATATATACACACAAAAACATTGGTAAGGTTTTTTAATCAATATGATCATTATATAAAAAAATTAGAGAGATGACATGTGTACTAATTAGTTTTATCTTGGAAGAATCTATGGTAGCAAAAATCGGAATCGGAATCGGAATTGGTTTTCAAGGGAGTCACTAAATCGGATCAAATTAGTCTAAATCGGTTTAATTGAATCGATCTGATATAAAAATTTTAACTTTGTCAAAATTGGTGGGTTATTAATTATAAGACATGTCATTTTTATGTTATGATGTATATTATATTTTATGATATTTTTTTAGATTTTATTTGAATTATTTAGAGTTAGTTATTATTTTTTACTCAAATCGGAGTCGAGTTAACTTTTAATTACGAGAATGCCACCTGCAATTTTTCTTCCCCCTCCCTCCCCTTCTCTCTCCCCAATGCCTCCCATCACCCTCGCCCTGCCTTGCCCCGCTTGCCTCTCCCTGCCGGTCCCGCCCAATCCCTGCCCCCATCGCCCTCCACCCCACCCTGTCGCCCTTGCCGCCCTGTCCTTCCCCTGCTGCCATTGACCCCCTAGCCCCTCCCCCAAGTCGCCTGTCGCTAACCTCGCCACTTCCCCGCTGTCATTCGGAATCGGTTCAAATCGGCCAATTTCAGAATCGGTTTGAATTGGTTCGAATTGGCCGATTCACGGATCAATTCGAATCAAACACCGATTTATCGTATTTTTTGATGCGGATCGCATCCGATCTGATTTAAATTTACTGGTTCTGAGTGAAATCGGCCGATATTTACAACCCAAAAAGAATCACATCGGTGCCATCCTTCTATTTTATTAAGGGGATGTAAACTGGCACTTACGAGTAACTTAAGTGTGTTTAACTTTTCCAATATGCACACATATACAAAGCCCTTGAGCACCTAATTACTCTTTATTATTTTTTTGCCGAAACAATTTATTGAAAATAATACAAGTAATTTACTCTTTTTTGAAAGCCGAAACAATTTCTTGAGAATGGTATAAGTGGAGCATACGGTTGAAAAATTACTCAGAGTAAGGTGAAAAATGCTTGTATTTGATTTAGAATCTACAGGATTCATGGGGCAGTTTGGTTTGGGGTCTCGTCTCTATGGATATGGGTGGATGATAAGTTGTATTTACTACGTTTTGTACAAATATTATAATAAATATATTAAATTTTTTAGATAAAAATAATACAAAATAGATAGATCAATATATCATATAAAAACTGACAAAATTTGAGCGCAATTAAGTAAAAATTGTATTCATCCATATGATGTGCTGTTGATGTGGGCGATGGTATGTTATAAAGATGCTCAATCTTGGCATTGCGATTCTAGAACGTTTTTAGGGCATCTGAAAGGTGTAGAGATTGGAAGAAAACAAGGAAGAAATTCTTGAAACAGAGAGAGGAATTCTTACAACTTTCCTCTAAAAAACTGTTCATCAGCAGCAAATGGCTGCTATGTTCTTGTTTTTAGAATCTTTCAAAGTAAGAAAAGAAAAACGGCTGAAGTTGAAAATTTTACAAAATGTATTATATGGAACCTTCTATCAGAAGACGACTTGAATCGATCAAAGCGAAATTTAGAAAACGAGTAGAAAAAACTCATAATAATTAAAAAAGGTCCAAATATCGACTTATCTCGTCTCCATCTTGGGGAAGACGCTCCATGACCTCGTCAATTTTACTTATCCAAGATTTTAATTTAATGCTCATAAAAACTTGGACTATGTCAATCCGCATAGGAAGATTCTTCTTCTCTCCATCAAGGCCATACGGTAGAAGTTATTTTTCCCTAAGAATTAATAGCAACCAATCAATTCAATTGTCTAAAAAGGATAAAGAAAAGATCAATCGAATTGAGTTCGTGAAAAAATCATTGAATCGGCTCAATGAAACCAACCATCTCTCAATACATTAAACATATATGCTTTCCTGCTTTGGCTCTTTCATTACTTAAATACAGAACTTGTCCCAAAAGAAGTCATCAGGATCCCAACTCATTAAAAATAAAGGATTCCAACGCATAAAGATAACAAGTGACAAGCCAATGAAACCTAACCTATCTTTTCAAATAAATCAACTCCCATGGGATGAAAAGAATGTGTTCTCCCACGGGCAAAATGCCAAAACACGTACTATATAATTCCCACAGGCGATGATTCCGAGCTTGATTTAAGAGAATTACCGATGGTCACAAGCAAAGGTTACACTTGATAGAAGAGAACTCTAGCTGTATTTCTAACAATTACCTCTGGCTATTCTCGCCCTCCAAAACATAACATGACAAATCGCTGAGATGTTCGTTCACAACTCTTTGAGCACAATGTCAACAAATTAATTTCAGATGACAGTTTTTTTTCGGATCCTGAGTAAATTTGCCCAGAGTGACTCATATTAGCTTTTAAACTGATTTTGAACATCGATCAACGACAAAGAAAATCAATGAAATAATGTACATGAATCATGCATAGACAGCAATTGCACAATAAACACACAGGCAAACAACCTTCATTCCAGAAGTGTGTTCAAACTAAACACAGGTACAGGGCAGAAAATCAGACTAGTGGAATAACTTAAGATTGAGAAGCAAATATTAGGGGCCTGGTTCAGGGCATATCAGAAACTTGGATAAAGCACATTCGAAACGTTAGTTTCTGCATCACAGTTAAGGAGCTGCAAATCCAGGCAATGCCGATCTACTACACTAACATCACTACCACTACAGCTACTGCTCATCGCCAGCTTTCGATGCTTCCTTGATTTCTTCCATCCCTTCATCCTGATATATGTAACCAGCACCATTATTAGACATTTTAATATAATCTTAACCATAACAAGTTGATTACGTGGCCCATACACAAAGCGTACTTGCATATCAGAGGTCCACAATGTGAGATTATCCCGAAGAAGCTGCATAATAAGCGTACTGTCCTTGTATGATTCCTCCCCAAGTGTATCAAGCTCTGATATTGCCTCATCAAATGCCTAGAAGAGGATGACTATGTTTAATTCATGCACAAAATACATAAGAATACAGAGGGAGTTATGCCACTCACCTGTTTTGCAAGTGAGCAAGCTCGTTCAGGAGCATTCAAAATCTCGTAATAGAACACAGAGAAGTTCAGAGCAAGCCCGAGACGAATCGGATGAGTGGGAGGGAGCTCAGCTGTGGCAATGTCCTACACCCATAGAAGTGAACACATAGCTTAAAATCAAACCAAATAAACATCTGATCATGAGATTCTGCAATAAATGACAACAGTTTCTATGAAGCATGGACATGGCAGGTATAACCCATGTCAAAAGAGGATGAAACCCAATAAAGATATAAACACTAACCCCCTAAAACTACATTGTATGGATCATTGAGATCAATAAAAAAAGGTAATATAATACAAAGCAAATGATACCAGCTTTTCCTGCCCAAAGGAAAAATCAATATCAACAAGTAATGAAAAATCTCACCAGCACAAAGATAAGAAAACTAACACTCACAGAGACACAATAACACACTATCACACAACCACAAGGGTAGCACCAACTTATCAAAAATATTTCATCACCCAATCTCCCACCATCTACACTAGTCAAAGAATAAAAATAGCATGAATCAATTATATCAACATTTCCCAAATGCATTGTTCAAAGCCACAAATCAGTTTAACCAAACTGAACCAAAATCAAATAAAGACTCGATCTTTCAATTCCCCAGTCTTCCATCATCTACACATACCCATGCAATGCATAAGCTACAAAAAACCAACTTTATAAAAATTTGAAAGGTTAGAGCATGTATAAACTAATCAACACTTCCTAAGAGCATTATAAAAACCTCACACACATACAATCATTTAGCACAGTTAGAGCATCATATCCAAAATGCAATATTCAAAGCTTCACATACATAACCAGTTTAACACAATTAAAACTAAAATCGAATAAAGACACAAACTTTCAATTACACATCTTCCAGCATCTACACAGACCAAGCAATACATAAGCTAAAAAGAGAATCAACTTTACAAAAAAATGAAAGGAGGTTAGAGCATATACCAATTAGATCAACACTTCCCAAATGCATTGTTAAAACCTCAAACATATAAAACCGGTCAACACGACTAAAGCAAAATATCCAAAATGCATTATTCAAATATAACAATTGAACCGAAATGGAGGTAAGAGCATGTATCAACTAAATCAACATTTCCCGAGTGTGTTATAAAAATCTCACATGTTACCACAATTCAAGCAACACATACCACATGCATTATTCAAGTGCCGCAAATGCATAATCAGTTAACCCAATTGAACCGAAATCAAATAACATTCAATCTTTCTCACATATATAATCAGTTTCAACTCAATTAAACCAAAAAATAAATAAAGACTCAAATCTTTCACATAAGACACTTTTTTTCACAAAATTGAATAACAACTCAAATCTTTCTCACACACATATTAGTATACAATCAGTTTTAACACAATTGAACCAAAAAAATCAAACAACGACTCAATCTTTCCCACACACATATTAGTATAAAATCAGTTTTAACACAATTGAACCAAAAAAATTAAATAAAGATACAAATACACTTATTTTCACGCAATTGATTTGAACCAAACAAATCGAATAAAGACTCAATTTTTCACACATATTACATGACAAGTAATAAGCTTTAGCACCTGTGCGGCCTTGTAGGCGGCGAGGGTGCTCTCGGCGGCCTCCTTGCGGTCGGCGCCGGTCTTGAACTCGGCGAGGTAGCGGTGGTAGTCGCCCTTCATCTTGAGGTAGAAGACCTTGGAGTCGCCGGAGGCGGCGACGGGGACGAGGTTGGCGTTGAGGAGGCGGAGGATGCCTGCACAGATGCCGGAGAGCTCGGACTCGATCTTGGAGCGGTAGTCGCGGATGGCGGCGACGTGGGCATCGTTGCCGCGGCTCTCCTCCTTCTGCTCGATGGAAGAAATGATGCGCCAGGAGGCGCGGCGGGCGCCGATGACGTTCTTGTAGGCGACGGAAAGCAGGTTGCGCTCCTCGACAGTGAGCTCGTCGGAGGGGGGACAGCGGCCACCACCTTCTCCATGAACTCCACCATCTCCTCGTACCGCTCGGCCTGCTCGGCCAGCTTCGCCAAGTACACGCTCTCCTCCCTCGCCGATGGGGACGCCATGGAATGGAACCAACCAACCACCTCCGACTCCGATTCCGACTCCTTCCTATCCCAGGGTTTCAATTCTTCGACGCTTCGGGCGTGTCGCCGATTAAACGTATTATGCGGCGGTTGTTGTTTTGAATATGGAAGACAGGTAAGTCTCCACTATCTCCATCACCCTCTCTTTCTTTATTTTCATTGTTGAGAAAAATGAAAAAATTAAAATTTATAATAAAAAAATAAGATAATAAAATAAATACAAGTATAAAAATAAAATTTTAAATTGGCTGAATTTTAATCTAATCGTGGTTGACTTAACTAATAAATTTTGATCATGAAGGATTAACTTATTGTCCGAGGTTAAGTGGATAAATATGAATAATGCCTTAGTCTTACTTACATCTAAACTATTTATGCCTACCTCTTTTGTATGGTTATCCTTTAGAGTTTTAATTTGCTATATCATGGACAGAGAGAAATTTTCTAGTTGGGAGGACATTTTGTTCCAAGATGTTCTCTTTTTTCCTCAACTACCTCATAAAATTAGAAAAATATCCTTAATTTCACCATGTGGAAAAATTTAACTGTCGATTAGGAAGTTCGACATACCATTAAATTGGAACTCATCCATTTAAGAATGGGCCAATGAAAATGGTAATCTTAATTGCACTTGTGAACGTGTGGTGTAAATTTATATTAATGGGTAAACGAGATTAATTTATTAAGTGTAAATTATTTTCACATAATTTTTATACAATTCACAATCCAATCCAAAAATACTGTTAAATCTGTTATTCAGATTACATACCTCCCATTTATGCAAATTTAATTCGCGTGTTCGTGAACTTAAAATATAAAGGATAAAAAATATTCATACTAGATTTATAAGTTAAAATCATTAATAAATTTAATCTTTTTTATAATAAATTATAGTGAAATACTATTTATGTTGTCAATCTACTTTAATAATATAAAATACTTTAAACAAATATATCAGCTTGAATACCATTAATTTTAAAGCAATTTATTTATGATATAAGGCAAAAACGTACATTTTCATAATTTAATAGTATTTTATCACAATTTTAATGTAATATAATTTAATAATATTATGTTATTGATGGCAGTGTTTGACTAAGGGCAACCTGATATAGTTGTGTCCACAGCCAAATACATTCCACATCGGACAGGAGATTTGATCGCCTGGCTACATTGACTATTGACACCCAACAATATATCACACGATTTTTCTTTTTTAAATGGAAAAGTTCGGCCCATTTGTTAAATAAATAGTCTGGATGAACATTGTTCCATCCAAATCGTCTCCCTTTTTTTATTTATCAAAATTTCACCCAAACTAAGTGGTATTTGTGAATTTAAATAAAAAATATACTATCAAATGGTAAAATTATGATGAAGCACCATTAGATTGCCAATATTGTATGTTTCTACCATTAAATCATAAATTTCTATGAATTTTTATTTATTAAATTCACAAAGATAATTCTTGGTTTTTTTGTTCTTAGTTTTTTTAAAAAACTTGATCATCTAACGTTTCTAAAAAAATTTACTAAAAAGATTTAAAAAAATTAATTTATTAATAAAATTATAATTAATTAGAGTGGTTAGTGAAAGGGTTTTTTTAAAAGAAGTTTCTTAGGTGTCGTTGACCGACTTAGCACTGAGAGAATAAGACCAATATCTCTTGCTTTCTTTCATTTTCACATAGTAGATATCATCTTTTATTTCAATAAATCTTTTATATTTTTACACACATATTTTTTACAATTCAATAATATTTTTTTTTTCTAAGAGTGTACTTAAATTTGGGTGGGCACATATATTTTAAAGTGAAAAAATCTCCGTTAGGTTCATAAAAGACGGTCCAAAGCATAACTTTCATTGTGTTTTTTTTTTTGGAAATATCATAAATAACCAAATTTTAATATTTTCCATCATAAGTGACCAAAATTTTAAATTTGTATCAGATATTTATAGCTAAATCTCAAAAAAATTTCACATATAGCCAATTCATATATTTTAAAAATATTTTATTCATAATATTTATTTTATTGACATAAATACACTTAATCTAACTTTAAAAATTTTCAAACATATTTTTTTGTGTTTTATAAAATGAATGATATTTTATTTTTTAAAAATTGTTCATAATAAAAAT
Organism: Piper betle; assembly: GCA_033002965.1. NCBI lineage: Eukaryota > Viridiplantae > Streptophyta > Magnoliopsida > Piperales > Piperaceae > Piper > Piper betle. The sequence goes on from JAURVB010011075.1 coordinate 14,965, forward strand.
ATATTGGTTAAAACACATGTTTTAATTTTTAATAAAATGTGATGATTTCAAATTAAAATTTCAAACATCTAAAAATATGTCTTTTTATTTTATTTTTTATTTTTGATGGCCTAAATTTTTATTTTATTTTTAATTGTTCAAAATTCAATAAAAAATATTTTTTTGCCTTTTAGCTCATCAATAATATAGTTTTATCTTCTACTTAATATTTATTAGTTAATTTTTTTATTTATATATATAAAGTTAGTAAAAATTATAAGTTTTATCTATTATATATTTTGGTATTAGTACAAATAAATCTTATGAGTAATTTTGTTATTATTTAAAAATGATAGGATTTGGTCATAATTGATATGAAAGTCATAAAAATGATTACTTATGATATAATTTTGTAAATTTGTCTATTTATGACATTTTCCCTTTTTTTAACCATATAAGAAAATCAAATATTTATAATTGTAATCGATTATTAGAGCATTATTTTTTTAGCATTGGTGCATTATGCATTTTAAAAAAATTATGATATAAATATGGTTGTATAATATATTATCCACAATTCAATTAGGTTTTCCTCGTAATGCCTTGAGCACGCCTGCACTTTGAATGAATTGGGTTTTGAATGAGAATTAGTACTTTTAAAATTAAAACAATCATACTGCCCTCTTTCTTTTCCTTGAAATGAAAAGAATCATATTTGTAATCTGAATTCATGTTTTACCTAACTACTTGCTCTCACAAGAATTGAACCATTTGCATCTATCATTCACACGACTCTACCCAACCACCCCTATTATCAATTGTTCACAACACTATGACCGCAATCTGTGCAAACACTATTTGTCTACTTCTAAACCGTAAACAACAAATTGCATGAAACAAAGATGTTCCACTAATCTTTACTATGAACACGGTTAAACTCTTTCACTCTCAATGAAAGAAGCTTTGATAAAGAATATGATGATAACCAACAACGACAAAAGAATGAGGATTGACAAAGAAGGCGGAGAAGAAGAAAGCGAGAGGGATGACGATGCAATATAAAAAGGGTAGAAGAGAAGACCGCTCTACATTTTTTGGCACAAATGATGTGTGGGCATAACCGATTGCTCACATTAAATTCATCATTTCTCTCATTCTCCACAACTCATGCCCCTGCTAATGATTATAGTTCACTTCATTGTTTCCCTACTACAAACATGACATGTACATGCATTTCTTACATGGGAGAATTATATTCGTCTTCGATCACATTAAAAGAGTTATATTATGTATAAGCCATATTAAAAGAAAATTCACAACTTATAATACTACGATTTGGTTTGTCCCATCAATCGAAGTGTGGTGTTACATTATCCCTACTCAACTATGACCAAATAAAATTATAAGACAACCACCACAAGCATAGACAATAGCAATAATATTTTTAAACCACGATAATATCACGACAAATCTGCTACTATAGATTTCTAAAATTTTTTCCAAAATAGTTACGGTTAAAACTGTGGCAAAGCCGTAGCTAAGTCCTTAAAAAAAGATGTAATGGGTATATTACAACCATTAAGCCGTGTCAAAATAAAAAAAAATAAAAAATAAAAAATAATAATATTGTCACGATATATACCACGATCAGCCATGACAATTTTTTTAAAGCACCAAATTTTGACCCATCGATAATATATATATATATATATATATATATATATATATATATATATATATATACATATATATATCTAAAGACCCATCAATGCGTTTGACCGAGGCGTGGGAAAAGGGCAATTATGCTGCCTCGTAGATAAAATTTCTAAAACAAACAACAGAATAGGACAAATAATCACTCAAATCATGGTT
>JAURVB010011077.1:0-29028 GCA_033002965.1 Piper betle
TTCTTTTCTACTGTGTTTATAACGTCATCATCGTATACTTGGGTACGCATGACCCTCATAGCTCATACACGCGACTGGCGTCGACTCAGTGCACGTGTTCTGAAACTGACTCGACTTAAAATTAACGGTCGAACTGACTGGTTCTGAATATAAAACCCTGACTCGAATCATGGGTTTTACACTACGTGGACCATATATATATTGTATATACATTGCAAACTCCCTAATCACAACCAATAGAATATGCATCATCAAAGGAATCAAGTTTATAAAGACCCCAAGTAGAGAAAAATCCAAGCAACCAAATCAAAGTTTGTTGATTGAAGAATGGTTTGAAATGTTGAAATGGAAAATACTTTTGTTTGAGTTCAACCAGAGTTTGCTAAAACATTAGGTCAGGAGTTTAGCTACCAAAGCATGAAGGTGCAGGCAAGGAAGAAGGGTGCACAGAGCTTCAGTCATGCGTTCAGGTACTAAAAACCAAGTATTGGAGAGAAGTCGTAGAGAAGCAGACTTCAGTCAAGGGTTCGGCTACCAAAGTCTAATGGTGAAGTGAAGTTAGAGTTCAGTAACATGTTCGGTCGCACATTCAGCAAGCGAAGGTGTTGTTGGTGAGGCTTTGGAAACCAAGTTCAAAAGCTCATAGTAGATCGGTAAAGTTCAAGACGAAAGTTTGGTCAAATGATCAGTCATGCATTCAACAACCGAAACTAACGATGTTGAATTAGCTATGTTATGTGTGATCATTCGACAATTGAACAATCTAGAAAACTTGGAAAAACTAGCCATTGGGGAAACTAAAATGGTGGGATTTGAATCCAAATGGCTTTATTTGGTTGAGAGGCTTGGAGGGCTTATAAGTAAGGCCTTGGGAAGTAGGTTTGGACAACCCTCTTGCTATAGAATAAATCTTTGATTCTCTCAGTATGGATTGGGAAGTTCAAACTTATGTGAGGATTTGTGCAATCTTTAGCTTGTATTCCTAAGTGTTTCATCTTTAAATCAAGGAGAAATTATTGTCTGTGATGTATTATTCAAGGTATTAAATTAATTTGTAAACTATCATGGTATTGAGAGTGTGTGCAGGCATAGGCCTTTGAGGAAGAAGTGCTAGGAAAAAGAGACTCCCTTCGTGCTCAAAGTATGAGCTTGTAAAGGGAGTGTAACTTTAATGTGGTATTTGCTCCAAGGGTTTTTGGAACTTGGTGTAAGGTTTCTTAAGAGGTGCTTGAGAAAAAAACTTGTAACTCACAAAAGGCCTTGACACTTAGCGTCACAGAAGAAAGACTTATTGGAGGCTCCAAAGGTATTGGTGTGCGAGCTTCTTTGGCGGGTGTAGAGTGTAAGTTTCCTTGGTATGTGTGGAGTGCTTGAAGGAGGGTTTTTGAGTACAAGACTCATTAGCACTGTTGGTGTTTGTAAAGGAAGTTTTTATTGACTTATAAGTTGTACAAGTTGGTTGTTATAGTGAAGTTATAAAGACCTATCCAACCAAAAAACTTAGTAGGCTAGAAGAGAGAACGTACAAAGTTTGGAACCTCTTGAAAAATTTAATTGTGTATTCTCTATTCTCTTCTCTCTTGTGTTCATACGCTTTCTTGATTATTTACCTATTTATACACTTAGCTTTTTTTATCTTGATTTTGTCGCGGTTGGAAGTTAAATATCCACAAGTTCTAGGTAATCTCACTATTTATATGTTTTGATTTGTTCACCAATATAATTAGTATTTTGAAATAGAATTTCTTGTGTCTCACACCACTTAATTAATTAAGTTATATTATAAGTGTCTTGCCCATTTATTGATTATGCCTAAGACGTTTAATTTTCCCGAGTTCGAACCCACGGATTAAACCCACAACCTTGTGGTCATCAACTTAAATACATACCATTTTAACTATGTCACTTCTTTGTTATTATATTGTATATATATATATATATATATATATATAATATAAAGACTATATTATTATATTATTTTATCGAGTCGAGCTACGAGTTGAGTTCGAGTTATTACAGAGTCGAATCGAATCAAACACGACCTTGCTCAAGCTCAGCTCATAAGATTCGAGTTCGAGCTCAAATATTTAAATGTCGAGTTTCGAGTTGAGTCGAGCCGAACCGAATGCTAAATGCTCACGAGCTGGCTCGCTAAATTAGCAGCCCTAATTATGCCTACTTGCTCATTCAATTGTTTTTGTGACTATCATTTCTTTATACTTAAATTGTTTAAATCATTTTCACTATCTTACTCGATATCATCATAAGGCCTTAATGATTGTGAGATCTAACCATTTAATTGATTGTTTGTAATTAACTCTCACCTACATTAGGCCTTCAAACTTGTCATTTTGAGTGGATGCTCTTGACCAAGTAATCTAATGCGTTTGAATACGTTACCCTAACTCATCCACGAATTCTTCGAGTGTACACCTTAGATATTTATATATGTTTGTAAACTTCTACATAATTGATTTTGGCACACACAATATCGTTGATGCATGCCTTGAACGATAGCTATTTGCATGCTCTTAATGGAACAGAATGTTCGCGTACATATTTCTTAAATTCATTGAAGAACGAATAAATTGCTACTTATACATTTAATTCTCTGATTGCCTTAGATGGATTGCAGGCTTTGTGTGAAGTTGAACTTTGAAGAAGATGACGAGGTATGTTGTGTACAATTCTGTTAAACAAAAAAAGGTTGTATACAGTTACATGCATATTTGCATGTTTTTCTCGTGGAATTTAACAATTGATAATGAATTCTATATTTTCAATTATTTGCCTCCGGAGAAAGGTTATTTGTGTATAATAAAATGAACAAACTACTATCGATATTAAATAGATAAATTGGGGCTGAAATAAATATGTCCTCTAACACAAAAATAGTAAATTTGGCTTTTTTTTTACCGGTAATTAAATTTGAGTTTAAAATATCACGTAGACAGACAATTTTTCGGTCCAATTTACATAAAATAAAATTAAAAATAACAATAGTATTGGCGATAATAATAATAATAATAATAATAACATTAAAATAACTAAAAAATGATTAAAATTGAGAACTGAATCGAATTTTAAAAGATTTTGTATCCAATTCTTGGTTTACTTTAAAAGGACGAACTTAATAATATGCATGTATTTATATTTATATAAAAATTAATTTATTGTAGACAATAAAATTAAAATTAAAAGTAATATTTAAATATTTTTTATTTGACAAATTATATTTGATTTCATAAATAAATATTTTATGAATTTTAAAATACTAAATGTCAGAGTAAGTGCTACTACGTGCAGGTAGCGGCTACGGCGCGCCATGGCCCGGCGCCGGCACCGGCACCGGCACCGGCACGACCCCCCACCTCCACCGAATCCGACTCTTCCGACGACGGGAGCCGCCGCCACCGCCGCTCTAGGCGCGACTCCGACGGCAAGGCCGACAATTACGGCAGAGAGAAGAGGAAGAAGAAGCACAAGTCGAGGAAGGAGGAGGAGCGGAGACGACCCCGACGACGGCGGTCGAGCAATCGCCGGCGAGACACCTCCGAATCTGACCCCTCTTCGTCCTCGTCGGAGCATGATTCCTATGCCGATGCGTCGCCGGGCATCGTGCCGGCCGTCCGCGATATTCTGCTCAAGTTCCCCGATTCCGCCGACGAGCTCCCAGAGGTTAGGGTTATGATTTTCTCTCCTTGTTGTTGTTGTTGGATTGGAAATGCTATTAATTGTGTTTGATGTTTGATGTTTGATGTTTGATGCGCGAACATGCAGCTTTTGAAGATGGTGGACGAAGGGCAGGCGGTCGATACAAGGCAGATATCGGATCAATCCATGTTGAAGCGGTTGAGGAGGCTTTTCCGAGCATTAGGTCTGATAGAACAAGATGGGGAGTTTTTCTGCTGTCTCCGACATCTGTGCCGACGTTGGAACGAGTTGGTCATTTGATAAAATCGAATCCAATGAATAATGGATCTCGAATTGGAGCTGGACCATCCACTTTGAGTGTGGATGACAGTGGAGTTGCAGAGCAGCCCCGTGAGGAGGCTCCTGCAGCTGACAACCCGTCTACTTCTGGTAGGAGGAGGTATGGTGTATTTTATGTTTTGCTTCATTTTTTTCAATACTTCGGCTTAAATTAAAGACATAGCAGATTGGAATAAAAAACTGGAAAAGAGGCAAATAGCAGTGATCAAGAAAGTCTGTGGATGGAGGTTGTCTCAAAGGATATGGGCTTTCAAGATTGGAACTTTGGTGTAGTTTACGATGGAATGGAATGATAATGGAATGGAATGGAATGGGGAGTAAATTTAATTGAACTTTGATGTAGTTTGTCAGCAAATAATATTGACCAAAATGGAGCATATATGGAGGTTGTTGAAAGGATATGGACTTTCAAGATATGAACTTTGATGTGGTTTACAATTGAATGGAGTGGGGCTGTAGAATTTATTGGCTTTGTTGGATAGGGGATGAGGTGGATGGAGAAGATGAAGACGAAGAAAATTGTGCCTTGTTGGATTTTGTACTAACATGCTTCTGAACAGCAATGATTGATGTTGCTTCATTGTCATGCAGAATTATTGGCCCGGAAATGCCTTCAACTGAGTTGCTTGCCGCTGTGGCAAAATTAGCTGATGCAGAAGCTGAATTAAGGTGTCTTTAGGTTTTTGTTTTAGTTTTGCATAAACCTCTTTGTCTTTCCATTTTGTAGTGACCATGATTCTTTTTCCATTGAGTTACTTATCAGGGATGCCGAGTTAGATGTGGACAATGACTTGTTTATTGGTCCTCCACCACCTGCTTTGGTTGCCGAAGCCGCATCTGCCAATGAGGCAGAGCGATTCGAGGAGGTGCTGTGTTTCTCTCATTTTTTGTTTTTATGTTCTAGTCCAACTCACCATTGATTAGATTATCAGCTGATGTCGACATGGTTTCTGAACTATATCTGTCTGTAATTACCATGAGCTACTATTATTTGTGAAATCTGGCTTGGTAGCTTATTTACATTTGAAAGCTCCTGTGCTGTTTGCTATCTCTCCTGCTGTATCGACCTTTCTTCCCCAATCGTCAAGGTAGTGGAATGTTCTTAACCATTGTTGTTCCACATTAAGCAGGATGATATATCAGTTTTTGATTTTGTTATCTTGGTCCTTGCACTTTGTTTTTGCCCCAGCAACCTTACTTGGTTGTTTAATGTTAATCAGGTGTCGCGGATTATGGGAGCTGAGGTAGATAATGCGTATGATGTACTTGGGGTGAACCATAAAATGTCTATGGATAATGTTAAGAAAAGGTAAATTGATAGTTTCCAATCAAAATATTTGGTATTTAAAATTAATATTGAATGTGTGGTTACAACTTACCACCATACGTAATACATGCATGTTTCTTATTCAATGCCTCCGCACCTGTGAATTAATAAGCAAAAGCTTCCAGAGGGTGATAACTAAGATGCCAAAATGCTTTCAGATTGATATGCAGATTGAGAAAGAAGGATTAAAGATATTACTTTCTAACTTTCTATCCCAACAACTCAACAAAGAAAACAATTGTTGTATATGAGAAAATTTAAAATTTAAGGAAGTTAATATGCTAATGTGCAATAAACCTTGTAGATAGCATAAAATATGAACGCTGCTTATTATGTTTGATTTTTAAATTTCATAGATCATCTTCTCATTTCTGAAGATTATTATTTTTGAAGGTACTGGAAGCTGTCTCTCCTGGTGCACCCGGATAAATGTTCTCATCCTCAAGCCCATCAAGCGTTTATCATTTTAAACAAGTCTTTTAAAGAGCTGCAAGATCCAGAGAAGGTATGTAGGCTCATACCATATCATGCTTTTAAGTCTGATTGCTGGTTTGAATACTCTGGAATTAGGGAAATTGTCCCGAGTGATAATCTGTGTCAAGTTCCTACAGCCAATAATGCTTTACAACCCAATCAGCAAACATTTTAGCACCCATTAAATGCCTTACAATGGAAAATTTGAAAATTCAGCAATTAATGGGTGCTATCAGTCTATCACCCATGCATATCTTAGTGCAGATTGAATCTTACAGCAAATAAAGGTTGTAAGACCTTATGGCTGATTATTTTCAAAATTGTTCCCTTAATTATTACATTGCTGAAGCAAAATGTCAAAAATTGCTTATAGTTCATGGCTAATTCATTATTTTCTTATCAACGAGATGTACTGCTCTGGCCTTTATGTACAAGTTGGCACATCTGAAGACAATCATTGTGGATGGCTCAACCAGCCTTATTTTTACACCACCACATTCATACTGTCTGCTGAAATATTAATATCAGCCCTATTCTAATTTGGCTTCATGTGGGAGCTTATATGCAAAAGACAATTGGATGTCAAGCTGTGGAAATACCTAAATCATCTTATGGAATTTGCTATTCCTAAAGTTTGAAAAACATTTTCTTATTTATCAGTTATTATGTTGACTATTAATTAAAATTTCTGACCTTTTTCGAAGTTTTTTCTTTCTTTCTTTATTCAGAGACCGTCTGTTTCTAATTTCTGAAAGCATCTGTACTCTCACAGTTTCACTTGTTCAATTTTCCAACAAGTTTTCCTTGTGTATAGATGTGTGTTTGAACACTGTCCGATATACTAAGTGGAAGAGAAGATTCTCAAACAGATTTTGATCTTTCCCAACTCTATGGAGCTTGAAAGACTATGACTTGAATTTGTATGTGAAAACACTTTATGCTTAACTGGTTTAGGAAGCAAACTTCGTGTTTCTGGACACTATCATTTCTGGGATTTTGATTAAGGCAAATAATTCTTATTTGTCTTTTTTGCATAGAGCTTTTTTCCTTGGACAGTGTTGATTCCCATAAGTGTACTGCTTCCTGACTCCTCTTACACATATGCTTATTTGAGTATGGTCATACAGGATGAGCTTATGCCTTTAAGTGCTAAAATTTCTAATAGAGTGGACTGTTATGTATTAATGATTAAAATAATTGGTTTATGTATTAATTCTGTTTTTTCTATTTGCAGAAAAAATTACTGATGACAAAATCAAAAGAAAAGAAGAGCAAGAAGCAATGGAGGTACTATATTTAGGATCCAAACATATACTGTGAGATTTCTTGAGTTTTTTATTGTTTTGGGAATATAGTTTACAGACAATAGACATTTATAATCCCTCTTTTCTTGTTTTAAGTTGCACATTATTTATTAGTTTGCAATTTAATACTGAGGAATGAATAAATTGCTATTTATGCATTTATTTCTAATTTCTAGATTGAACTGCGAGCTTTACGTGAAGCTGCACTTTGGAGAAGATCACAAGGTAAGTTCCGTACTGTTTCATCCATATTTGCAAGTCCTTCTCATGGAATTTGACAATTGATAATGAATGTTATATTTTGAATTGTTTGGCTTAGGAGAAGATTATTGTGTATTTGAAAATGAACAAACTAGTATAGCAGATACTTTTGGTAAACATAACCATAAATAAAGATCTAGAAATTACTTTCTGAGACTCTCAAAGTCCTTCCCTAACGGCTAACCAGCAATAAAAAAAGGTGAGGAGTGACAATGAAGGAAAAGGCATTAGCTTGGTGAAACAATGGTTTTTCCACCATGGCTGTTTGGATATGGAAGAAAATTTCATTTAAGCTCAGTTCTGATTGTTTAAAGAGAGGATATATTGGGAGATCATTTTGTTAATAATTGGATCTTATATTAAAATCATTTGAGCAGCTTTTATTCAAGCATGTTGTTGTGTTAACCAATGCAAATAACGTATTTAGGTGCATTCACTTATGCTAGAATTTTTACTCCTTACAGGCATTTATATGGAGGGCGATGACATGCTTTTGGCAGAACCTGAACAGCCGCCTAAAAGGGAGGAGTGGATGACTACGCTCCCACAGGAAAGAAAAGTAAGATTCTTTATATGCATTACCCTGCTGTGCTTGCTACTTAGTTCCCTAAGCGATCCTTCTATATTCTCAGCCAGGTATCAGCATGCATTCGGTGACCTCATTCAGTCGGACTGGGAAAGAAGGGCGTGGGGACACCAGTGCCTGGACTGACACCCCCTTGGATAAAGCTCAGAAGGCAAAAATGAAGTAACATGTCCTACTCTAGATCTCAGTACTAATCTTAGCATAATTACTGTTATGATGCATAAGTATAACAGTGGGCATTTGGGCTGTAGCTATTTGGAAGCCTATAACAAGACCAAGGAACTCACAGCCGAGGAGGGCAAGAAACGAACATCCACAGACGCAGAGTTGGTAGACCAGTATAACAAGTCGAAGCGGTCAGTACCATTGGTACAGAAGGTTGAAGAGGAGGCCAATGCGAGCCGCCATAAGAAGAAGAAGGTCAAGGAGACTGAAAAAGAAGAGTGGGTGGGGCAGCATCCATGGAAGCCTTGGGATCGCGAGAAAGATTTGGTTGCTGGACGGCAAAAGGTGAACTTTGATTCAAACAGTATGGCAGAGGGGTTGTCTTCCAGATTTTCATCAGGTAATTTCCAGAGGAATTTCCTGTAACACCTTTCATGTTTTAAGCTCTTTCTTCATGAAGTGATGAAGCTTGCTGTTGTTTGTTATGACGAGGGTCCTTCAACTTAATTCTATCTGTTACATGTTATGATGAGGGCTTTTGAACTTTTATAGTTCTATGTAGGTATCACAGATAAGTAGTATTCATCAAGAATCTGGTATAAACTATTCGAGCTCACGTCTTAGCTTGTTTTGAATCTGGTATAGTGTATGCAAAAAATTATTTTGGTAGCAATTGTATTATAATACACAAAAAAACCATTTGAAATATAGTGCCCCAGTTTAATATTTTAAATATATATTTTTGGTGTACAATTTTATTATTTTAAATTTAGCAGCGTGCCTATGTTGCATTGAATCATTGATATGCAATAGATCAATTTGTTGCATTTGATGGGAAAAAAATCCGAAGAGACCAAAACAAACAAATTTCTGAGTTTTTGTAGCATAGCCTCACAAAATCATGCCAATAATTTTTCTTCGTGGTAAAAAAAAACTGATAAGATGGCTTTTGGAATTTTCTAACAATTTCAAATTCCAAAAATGCTATGAACATATACGATCCAGAGCCAGAGGCATGAGACAAGGACAAGAACTATACTACAAAAACTGGCATTGATAAAAGAGGAAATGACACCATACACGCACGCACGCACCTTTCCCTTGTGAAGAAGACAGTGAAAATTTATACAACCAGTCACTTCATGAATCATGAGAGAGATTAGGTAAGGAAGGCCAACCAACCCACCCCTCAAAAACTAACCATGCAACTACAGTGAGCCTCCTAGAAACAAATCAGCAAATGCAGTAACAAATTTTTACTTCTTGATGCGGCATACTCGTCCAAATACAAGGAGTGTTAGCTGTTAAAAACGGTAGTTGTCACTTAATCAACCTACTTCTCTACAGTTGAGTCAGGTATGGTGCCGGTCTTAGTTGTATGAGATGTGCTCTCAAGCTTGCCTCCTCTACCTGCCCATTGAAGTTCTTCTGTTAGTATGTATCGAAAATATACAACAGCAATAAGCTTCTGCCATGTGAGGTCATTGATAGGACAAATATTGGCAATGTAAAGCATAAGGTGCCTTTTTGTGTTCCTGCATAGTACCTGCATTGCAATAATTGTTGACAAGGTGTCCTTGCAGTTTGCTAGAAGACCCCATTCCATCTCAGAAATTTTTGCCAATTTGATTGTGAAAGAATTTGTTCTGTTCACCTGAAATTGAAAAACATCCAATAAGTTTGCTTTGGAAATTAGATATCCAACTATAATACAATAACTAAACTTGAATCATAAGTGATATCATTATGTTTTACAGATCTCATTTCAAGTAGTGATATCTGTTTCTGAAAGAATTTCAGTAGTTTCTATAGTGTATAGAAAATTTCAACTAAATAATACACACTCGAGGCAAAATTTCAAGGTACCCATCAAACTCTCAAGCCATTCTGACATAGGCTACTTGACAAAATGTGCATGAGGCATTCTGTTTGATGAATCAGCTTACTTGCATTGCGACACGACATATACCTCATTAATTATAAGATTAACAGATACTAGATGAAATTTGCCTTGTTCTTTAAAAAGACACATTTTATTCTCCTGACGATTTCGGTAATCCAATAAATGTACTTTTGGGAGATATTCTGAAATGAATGCAAGAATAACTTTAAGTGCTTCCAACAATAAGTTTGTAAACAAAAGATAAATCCACCTTAGCCAGAAGATAGCTTATGGATGACCACATTGCCTGCATCACATCTACAACTGAGCTCATTGCATCTTTCACTTTGAATATATCAGCCTGTAAAGTAGACACATTAGAATTCTAAGCTATCAAGGAATGCAAAACATTGTAATCCCTCTAGCATGAATGTAACTTCTGTTTTGGTTAATTCTATGCCTATACCTGTGCACCCTCAGTGACAGGAAGCTGGAGTGTGCTGGCTCTCAGGTCCCGGATCACTCGCGTTAGAGAACTTGAATTATCTGATTCTATAAGAGCCCAATTCTCCAAATAGGGCATCTATCATAAAAACCAAACTATTTTCAGGCGAAGACCAAAAATAGGTACACACCAGAATATGAATATGATGAATGAACATATATGGTCTAGATATATAAAGTCAACAATGAGCCACAAAATTTTTTCTCCCCAATATTACCAGCTTTCATAGTTGCATGATACAACAGCCAAAGCACCCCAAAAAGAGGTGACTACTTTACTCCTTGTCATAGAAATATCTTTTATACAAACATCACAACTTTACAAATGGTTTGACTAATGGATTGTGCAACTGGTTAGCAGGACAATAGCATTGGTAACTTAAGCATTCAAGTAAAAACGCACTCACCATACTTCCCCTGCACATAGAGGTTAGAGAGTTAGATTAAAAATTTCTGATTAGCTACTAGGCATCAATTTCAGTTCATGGTAATATAAGACACAAGTAGAATACCTAAAGAGGTGGTACACAAGAACGATAGACAAGGAATTAAAAAAGCACAGTATTGAGAGAGTAATAAGGACAGTGACAAAAAAAATGGCTACATTAATGAAGAAACAACTGGGATATGAGTTGATGAATTGAGGCCAAGAAGAACTGCTGCTAGCCCAAAATATATCAAACAAGTCGTGAGGCATTGCACGAAGTCTTAACAATTTTAATCAGCAAACAGCTTCCACCGTCAAGACATATCTCTTGACATGCATCAGTACGCAAATTACTTAAGCTCACCATTCAAAACTAAAAAATTTGCTAGGCGACAGTGCAATACTTTGTAGAAGAAGCAAGCCAGTTAATTCACACCAAGATCTCTTCAACACAGGCTCGTTATACAGCAGTTACCTGCCCCATGAGAATCGAGGTTAGCTTCAAGTTCAATCTCTGCGACTGCAACTGAATTCTTTTCATTGCAACCAAATCACGCAATTCCGACGTCGCTAGCCACGAAGTATACATATGCCTCTGATAACACAACCAACAACATAAAAATAAAATAAAAATAAAAAATAAACCCACAAACTATGCTCAACAATTCAAGAAGAAGCTAATAGACTGAAAAATGTCAACAACCAACCATTCATCAAATCATAATTAAAAAAACAACAACCTAATGAATCCACAAATTCATATACAAACTATGTTCAACAATAAGTAAAGTCATAAAATTTTCAAGGTAGGTTTTTGGGTATTACCTCTGCAGTTTGGCACTGGATCGACAATGCCGCATTCACTCTTGCATTTGCGAACCGCCATTGCAAATGCCGGTTATGCAAAAGCCTCAAGGCGTGAGCTTGCTCAACCCGCACCTCCCCCATCTTCCCCTTCGTACCTCCGCCGCAAAGTTGATCAAAGACGGCACATTGCCGCCCCCGGCGACGCTTGCCGGCGTCGGCCGAGAACGCAACGGGCTCTGCTGCGCACCCATAGGCGACGATGTGAACAATCTGCTTGGAGAGGCAGCCCGGCAAGCAGCTCGGAGTGGCGACGACTGGCTCCTCAGGCTATCTGGGTGTGGCTTCTTCACCGACCCACCACCCTTCTTCGGTGATGGCAGCGAATCGTGCAGTCGCCGGAGCCGGCTATTGGTCTCCTGCCAGAACCTAGCCGGCACCGAAAACACCCTCGACGCCGGCCTCCCAACAATGCCATTGCCGTCGCCGGTGGTCGAATCTGAGATTCCGGAGTTGCTACCGGACGATGCACTCTCTGTGTCGGAGGTGGAGACCTCGGCGCAGCAGTCCATGGAGGCCCGGATCGGAGAAACAGGGGCGCCGTTGGCCAAATCCCCAATCTTTTCCGCCGCGAAGTGGTCTAGACTCGGGCTGAGCAAGCTCGAGCTGCTCCTCGCTTTCGCCGGCCAACGGTGGTGCTGCTCCAGCAGCAACCTCGAGCTCTCCCCGTCCTTCCCCTCGCCGGCGAGGCCCGCCGCCGGTCCGCCGCCGGCGACGGGCAAGGAGCGAGCTTTTTGACGGGAAGCGAGAAGGACTCGCCCTGGAAGGAGACGGACAAACTCCGGGTGGTGGTTCCGGCGGACGCCCACAGCGCCTTTGCGGCCGGGCAGTCGCCGGCGGTGCCGGAGACGGAGTGGCGCCGCCGCTCGGCGGACTGCACCCGCTTCTGCGCTGGCAGATCCAGCGACGCCCGGGCCACTAGCGGCGACGGGCACCTCCTCGGCCCCGATGCTGACGACACCGACGACGACGACGAAGAGGACGAAGTAGGCGCGGGCGAGGAAACGTAGGACAGGTACCTCGAGGTAAGCTCCCGAACTCTGGGCCGCCTCGCCGGCGCTCCACCTGCGGCGGCGTCGGCGGCGGCGCCATTTTCCTTCTCGGAGGAAAGCAAGGGGAGGCGGCGGGGGCGGGCGGGGCGTGGGGTGGGCTTGGCGGTGCTGGACACCGCCGCCACCATTGGCGCCGGGGACGGTAAACGCGGGAGCTTTGTGGGCGGCGGTGGTCGGAGGCGGACGTCACGGCTAAGACGGCGGCGCAATGTCGCCGGAAAAGAGCCGCCGGGGAACCATTGGGCGGGGGCGGAGAGTCTGCAAACAGAGCAGTCGTCTGGTGTGAAGTAGAGCACTTCGAAACTTGGCCTTATTACTAGGGGTATTATCGGTATATTATGCAATTATGCATTTGGATTATTAACCATTAATTGTGGTTAACTCTACTTAAATCAATAATGTTGGCAACATTAATAATTTTATTAAAAATATATGGACCCTATTAAACCTGTAATTTAATTTTTCAAGGAAAATCTGTATTTCTTTTGTTGTTGTTTTTTATACTAGTGGAACTTTGACAAAGGTATTTGAGAATAATTGTGTGGATCATAAACATTGAAAATATTTGTTGCAAAATTATATAAAATAAATAAATCTTTTGGAGACTAAATTACTTAAGATATAATTGAATTATCAGACTTGTTTTTTCTTGTCAGTTGATAAATTATATTATTCTTATGGCTACTAGTTTACTTTTTGTAAATATAATTTTAGTAATGTAAGTAATTTCCTATTCGAATATATCAATAGTGTTATTTTGATCGACCCAACAAATATTTTATTCACGGTTAATTTATAAATTTTAATGGAATTTTTAAAAAAAAATGAAATCTATGAAAGTGTTGGGCATGATAGATGCAAGACCAAGAAAAGAAAAGTACCAATTAAAAGTTGCTGGCTTTAAAAGGAGGGTGGGATGAAACTAAGAGCATATAAGTTCTTAGTTAGCACTTGGATCATGGGGGAAATAAATATGTATTGATAGAAATTAATAATTAACTCAGTAGTTAATGACTTTTTTGTTTTAATAAGGTATAACTAACATGATGGAAGAAATAGTTAACTTAGATTTACCCACTTGAAAATGAAGTTTAAGTTGGCATGTCATCTATATTGCATAAGTTTAGCTTTAAACCAATGAATAAAAAACTGGGTCACATCCTCTCTTTTTTTCCAAAATAAATTAGCTCAATGGCCAAATTGTTAATTTTTTTAAGGTGTTCACTAAAGATATATACATTAAAAAAATTTAACAATGTGTTTACTATTAGGCTTGAGAATTTTTGCCTGGTAGGCCTAAATATCATTAAATTATACTTTAAACCCTGATTTCTTTATCCCAACCTTATTTTTATTTAGCATCTTTTAAGAATTAAGAAATATGATAATTTGATGGGAACTTTATACATAATAATTTTTTCATTTTATGATATACATATATATATATATATTAATACCTGTTCTTTTCATTTTATAAATGGTGTTACTTTTAATGAAAGAGAACCCAATACTCTGAAAAACAAATAAAAAAAAGTTTCTAGGTGTGAAGGTGGCCTTCAACTGTTCATTATTACTCTTGTTAATTATTTTGTCATATGGGAGAGTTTTGCTTAAACATCTAAGAATATACAGAGAGCATAAATTGGGCTGTTGGAAAGTGGAAGATAACAAATCACATATCACCATTTCCAACCATTTGGTGCAATATTGCAAATAATCTTTTTGTTCCCATGTCAATTTTTGTTACAAATTATAATAACTTGAATCCAATTCCCAGGATGTAAGGACAAATAACACCTGAAATATTTGGGGAAAAATCACCTGAAATAAAAATAGCCAGGGATATATAGATGATGAAAGGATTCATGATTTATCCTTTTCCACTCTATTAGACTCTATAACTTTACCTCAAGAAATCTCCTATATACCCAATTTATGAGTAATTTGATTACATCTCTGAAAATAAAAGTATGTGATAGTGAAGAAACCCAATTACTAGGTTGACTTGGGGGGCTTATTGCAAACAAAGCCACCAAACAACTAATACCCACAAGCCCATATAAGCTTGACCAATTAATAGTCATTTTATTTTTTCCCTAATATTGACATAATTGGTCAAGTGGGTCACCATAACTACAATCAAAATCAAGCTTTGGTGTTAAGAAGGAGTAGTTGGAAAGCAACTTACTTTGGATATTTGGAGTTCCAAAAGCTTCAACTAAAGTAGGAATAGGGATTGGAAGAATATATTAGTTAAACATTGAATAAGAAGCCATCAACTTTAACAGATAATCATAAGGCTTTTAGCTTGCTTAACTTTCAATTGAAAGCAATAAAAAGAAGAGGATAATCAAAACTTCAAAGCTAAGACCAAGCTATGATCACTCTCTAATTGGCTTTAACTAGGTGATGGCTAGTGAATTGGATGGGCTTAGCTTTTGCATATGGTGGGCCAGAAGTAGGAAAGGAATGTTGTTGGGAGAGGGCCCACATTCAGGTTGGTCCCACAACCAGTTGGTCCACAAGACATGGTAACAACTTTTGGGCCCAGCTTTTGCATTGGGGGAATAAAAAATTCAAGGTGGGAGGCCCATGCAGAAATTGCAGAAGAGGTGGGTTTGCTGCAAAGTGGGAGAGAACCCACTGTGCCATAATGTTGCTCACAATGTTTCCAAACTTGCATCTTGGAATTGAATAAGGAAATGAGAGGCAGTTATACACATTGAATATGAAAATCATAAACCATAGTATGATAATGTGTAAACATGTACTCATATTTGCATAATTGCATGGATCATGCAGATGCTAAGTGTGTGTGTTGTTGGTGGATTATACCCATCATATCTTATTATATTTATATAATTTCTTTAACTTGATCCATCAAACTAGGCCGGTAAATTGATCATCAGAATTACTTATTTGTCAACTATTTTGAATTATGTAAAGCAAAAAATAGTGAAGAATTTATTCGCCGTATAATAGAGTAGAGAAAAATTCAATTAATTTATCTGAGCTGACTATAAACATAAATGATACTGAGAAAGGGCTCCATTGTAATCATTTATGGATTTATTGAGGGCCATTTGGTTATTTAGTTATTTTATTGAATATACTTATTTTCTAGTGGGTAATATTAATTTACCATAATTTTGATGGTTGGAACATGTAAAACCTTGTAAATTTGGTTAAAAGTTTGATTATGGTAACATTTTTTGAAATAATAAATAATTACGGTGCTATTTAATCGAGCTATTTACCGCCTTCACACCCAACTCCTTTCTTATGATAATTCAAATGAAAATCATAGTAAACAGCACAACTGTTGGTTGTAATTATTTGTCATCAAATAATTGATATAGTATCTTTGTGTTCTTGGAGGTTTCCTCCATCCTCTATTTCTCTCCTTGTCCTCTGCATTGCTTTCATCTGGGTTTTTTTTATTTTGGTGGGTGAATGGGATCCTCCCTCTTCGTTTACTATGAGCTAATGTTCTACTCCTTTCTTTGAGAGAAACCAATCCAAGAAAGAGCCATGGTTGCCAACTTCCACCATTGCTTACCTCTCCCATGCAATTATAATATGCTATCAGGGCCCAAGCTGCTATCAGGCTATAGTTTCTATTACTGAAATATTCATCTCTCATCTTGCAATATTATTATATCATTATGTGTAAGATGCCTTGTTAATTATCATAACCAAAAGTACAAATTATCATCTTGTCAATATGACAACAGATATTATATTACTCTATCCTTACACACTCAAAGATCAAGCTGTGCAATCATCTGATCTAGAAGAAACTTTCTTCCCAATATGGTTGCACAGTGGTCTCAAAAAGAAAAGGATATATACTATTTAGTTACTGGTCCTTGGCTGTCCCTTCTAGATGTATATGTCAAATAGATTATCTTACAAAAATACCATGTAGTACTGAACTGTATATGACCTCATGTATCTTGCTTTACATGCACCTCTCATTGTATATAAGCTACCAAAGATTGAGGTGGCTTCTGCTTGCATCTTTCTTATGAAAGCTGCAATTTTGTCCACTTGGGTCATCTCAGATCCGACTAAAATATATGTTAAGAGAAAGCAATTAGTTGGATTGAAGTGGAAAGGTGATCCTCATTAGAGAAACTACTTTGTTAGGACATGAATGGTTTTTATTGACCAATGTAAAGGTTAGTAAGCAGTTATGTATGGGACACTTGATCTTGACTTGAGATTCACTCTTTAGCTAGACATCACTAGTTGGTAATAAGTTTTTATTGGGAAAAGATGGGTGATGATAAAAGCTCTATGTATCAGCTTGTTGAAGGTGCTGGAAAGTGACCAGTCCAGGCCTCACAGAGTACCCCCTTTGCTTTCATATCTTTTCTTCTTCATGTCCCTCTGGCCGAAGTTGTGAAAGCTAGCATTGCTTGATAAAGCTTTGTGTACAGCTTGATGGCATATGCTTGATAACATGTTGTAGGAGAAAATGAATGCAAATGATTTTATGGGTAATAAGCTCTACTTTACCAACCAGATTCCAAAATTATAAATAAAAAATTTTATTAAATATTTAAAATATATTTTGTCATCAATAGTTTATTAAATACCGGTTAAAATACAATAATTTTCAACAAAAAATCATATTTTATGAAAATTTTAGATTAAAAAATTAGGTATAATTTAAAATGATATAAAAATTTAACTACACTGAATTTAAAGGGAGTACAAGGTATACCAAGTATAACTGGGTAGTACGATATAATATTTAAAATAATGATTGAACTAAATAATATGAATTTTGTGTGAGGTTATTAATTCATAATTTTTCATCACATATGATGTGAAGCTGTACAGATGATTTGGCATTTTTGTAATCTTATAATGCCTTCCAAGATAATCAAATAATTAGAAAATGGCAAGTCTCAAATACATATATAACGCTAATAAGGAGTATAATATCTTCTTTCTCTTGTTATACTTGTTTTATTACCAATTGTCTCCTCTTATATTTTAATTATAATTATGCAGCAGCTAAATCAAAGAAATTAAGAGCTTTTAATCCAAGAATTTTGAAAATCCTCTTTCCAACAAGGCCCAGTTAAAAAAGAAGAGGATTTTGGCCCATTAATACAGGCCCAGTGTTATTATGGTGTTAATAGTTTGATCAAGTTTGATTTGGGGAAATAATTGGGTAGACATTGCTCTAATTGAGTTCGATTTTAAATTGAAGTATTTGTATTTAAGTGAAATGCCACCCTGTTTAAAAATAGTATAGTCTAGTTTAATATTTATTAGTATATATCAAAATACTATGTTTATTCTTTTATATTTTATAAACATCATTATTTCGAATTATTATGATTTCAATTTTAAGATTTTTAAAATTTTCGAATTATGTGTGTTTGCGTTATTACCCGTTAAAATATTTAAATTAACTAATATGTTTTATTATCCGTTTTTATGTAAACTTTCTAAACCTATTTTTAAATTTGAGTGTTTAAAATACAATAAAACAAATCATTTTTTAAAAATTAATTTCACTGTTGAATTTATTAATATATTGAGAATCCTTTTTTATGTTAGTTTTATTTAAAGTTTAGTAATGATAACATTGTATAAAATTTATTGATAATAAATTAACAAAAAAATTAATTTTCACGATTAATACTTTTTATTTGATATTATTATTTATATAACTACAAAATTATGTCATTATTTTGATATCTTGTCTCGTTGAAATCTATATGTTTTTTTATTGGGTTTTATTATTTTAGACGATTCAAAATAACCTAAAACCAAATAAGGTGAACCTTTTTTATTGCTATATATCGTGTGGAAATAAATGTTATTATCTATTAATTTTAGAAAGTTAATTATTTAGAAATATTAATCATATTATTGTAAAGATATTGTAAAGACCTTTTATATATAATAATAATATATAAGAGCGTATAAAGGTTGAAATTATTTATAAATGGTATGAGTCTATAATGACAATTTAATAAAAATAATAAGATCCTAATAGATAATAAGAGAATATAATATTGGATATGATCATAATCAACATTGAACTGTATTCTTATTTTTGATAATTATTTCATGACAAAATTGATTGTTTAATTTGTTTTCATAATTTTGATAAATATTTATTGTAATAGTGATTGTTTAATTTGTGTTATAAATAAATACAAGTTGTATTTTTATTTATTCTTGTACATTTTGTGCCATTATTAAACGAGTAACAAACTTATTGTTTTTTTATTACTTTTAATGATTTTTCTTCTTTCATATAATCTTTATTATATTTTAGTTTTTTTTTGAATTTTACAACGTTATTTATAAGATTATTATTTTTATAGGCAAATAATATGAAAATTGAGGACAGGTTGATAGCATGTGTTAACTATTTCAATTATTAATCAAGAACAACCCTAGCATGACAATTAATAATTATATTTTATTAATATATATATAGTCATCATATATATTTATTTAGGGTTTGTTTAGTTGTCACGAAAATAAAATATAAATTATGTGAAAATTTAAAATAGTCAATTAGTGGTCATAATTAATATATAATATATAAAAATACTTTTATATGTATTATTTTATTTATAAATAAAATATAATTATATTTAAGTAGGTATATAAAATAATAATATACACTTCAAAGTGAGTCACCCATGAGCTCTCTTTTGCCCAACCAATTTTTTATATTTTTCTTATTTTCTTATCTTTTGAGATAAGACAAACGTCAATTTCTTAGTTTCTTATCTTTTGAGATAAGATAAATGTGAAAAGAAATTTCACTCAAGAAAATGAATAATTGTAATTATGATTATTTTAAACTTATATATATATTAAATATGTATTTATTGTCTTCTATGGAATACATAAGATATATATATTACTTTTAACAAGGCTATTTAGTTAAAGATTTTTAGGTCATTTACATTATTTTTATATTAAACAAATATAATCTTAGGGAAGAGATGTTTAGAATCAATGATATCAATAATATATTTTCCTCCTAATATTGTAACAAAACAATAAATTAAACTACAGAAATGGCTTGAATCTCTTATTACCTTACCGCGTGGGCCTCTTCTTGGGAGGGCCCACTGACTTGAACCATAACTGGTGGGTCACACCCCAACCGGACCTCAAAGACCGGGCCGGTTCTTGACGACAGCCCAACCTGGTCTTCTCGGTCAACACTCTGACCAGGGCCCACCCCAAGAAAAGGACAGTTTTAGTCCAACTTTGACTCTCCCTTCTTATTATCCATCTAATTTTTTTGGGCACACTAATCTCTAATTATTCACCACTGTTTTTCATAATCCAATTCGTTTTTAACTTCTAATCAACTACTAATCACACAGTTAATCTCGTATTAATGTTAAAACCAACTTTTTCCGATGTTCATGGTCTTGTAGTAAAAGTGCCCTCCCTTGAACGTTGGGTGGTGGTGGACACTACCATGCTCCGCGGAGAGGCTGCTTGGGTGCCTGTCCTCGGAGGCGAAGGCTCCGCCACCATTGCCGATGTCGGCAAACAGAAGGTGTGGGCAAATGCCGGAGGACTTGCATTTTGCCAGCAATGAATTCAGAAGGTGCCATTGTTCCAAAGAGAGGTGAGCCTCCCTTCTCCTGATCATCTATTTGTATTTGATTTCTTGTTTTAATCCTTAGTTGTAATATTTGCTTCACACATGCAGTAACATTACTAAATTGTTACCACCCATTCCATGCAAATCAAATATCGCCACTTAATGCTACATGAATCGTAGCATATATATTATATGCAACAATACAAATATAACATGTTTATGAATTTGGTAGGAAGTCGAGGATGAGCCATTAGCGAGAAGTATCAGACATACCACCGGACGAGTACTCTTGGAGAAAATACGGTCAGAAGCCAATCAAAGGTTCTCTGCATTCTAGGTACACGTTAAATTGATTCAAAAAACGCTTTACATGCTGAGGTTTTTTGGGTCTTTTACATCAGATCTGCAATTTCATACCTCAACCCTAACCAAAATCGTGGTTAACCTCATCAATCAAGCGATAATCAAATGCTAATTATCAAAGTTCGTACGAGCAGGAGATGCCACAAATGCAGCACTGTGAGGGGCTGTCCCGCCATGAAGCACGTAGAACGAGCTATGGATGATCCTGGTATGCTGATTGACACCTACGAGGGCGACCACAACCACGGATGAGAGCCGCCACGAGAGCCCCTCGCAGTAGACATCGGCTAGTTGGAAAGCATTGCAAAAAAATTGGTACGGGAAGGTAAGATGGGCAAAAAGTGAGGGTTGCTCACTAAGTTTGCAAGGAGAGCTTTGAGCATATAATAAGTCTGCACTTCATCCTGTGTACTTTGCTGCCGAAAGTATCTAATATGAATCTGATAGAAATGAAAAAATTTCAAAGAGCTTTGGAAATGAGATAGTTCTATTTGCCAGAAGACAACTTGAGTTAGGAGGAGCAAGATTTTCCTCCCAACTGATCCAGCATTTCTTTACTCTATCAATCAGCTTGAATTGTCCTTCATCAAAATTTTGACTGCTCCCCTTCTAAATCACAAGCACGGTCCTTGCACTCTAGTTTGCCCCACCTTGCATCTACTCTCTGGCACGGGAAATTTACCTTGCCAAGGCTGTGAAAGAAAAAGTAAAATTTTCCTTCAGTGAGATTTTCAGAAAAATTCAACCAAAGCTACTTACTGTTGATTTATAATGTGGGCCAAGATCAATGACAGGGCTCTCAAATCAATCAACAGAAATTCGTGAAAGAATAAAATCTTCTAGATATTTTAACCTTCTGCTCTCGGTGAAAAAATGCCAAAATCTGTATATAATTGCTCTTCTACATACTCAACATTGCATAGCCTATGTTAAGTTTCATACTAGCGATCCACAGATAAATGAACAAATAACCCTCCTCTATCCGATTTTCCAGTCTTCTATGTCCCACTGTCCCTTTTTTTTGTTGGTTTTTTCTCAGGATTAGGTGTTATTAGAACATAAATACGACAAAAACATTGAGACATACCTTCGGTTTACAACATTATGCACATAACAGAGCCACTGAGAGAATTCAGCATGCGATCCTACCTGCACTGGGTTTGATCTGTAATCCATTCAAAGAAATCTAATCAGAAAAAACACAAAACCACTCATCTAGCTCTATTTCTTATGGTCTGTGAATTGGTTGCATGATAAATAGAAAGAAATCATCAAAGAAGTCAAATGCTTTTGCCTTCAAAATGTCATTTGACAATCCTACCTAAGAGCACAATGGACATGGACAGCATTGAGGTACCCATAAAGAATATATAACATGTCACCTATGACTATTCAAACTGTTCTCTGAAATATGTGAAACAAATGTAGCACCTAATAAAGGCCTTTGAAGTAAACTTAAAATTTTTTTGAATAACACATTTATGTTGAATAAAGACAGTCAACCAGCTATGCTGATCGAGCTTTTGCAAATTATTTTTCCTTGATCAATTGAAGATCAATTTAAAATCTATTAGACTTGATTCTCAATGCAAAACTGCTTAACACAATTGGACAGAAGTCAGACCATACATATCTTTTGAAATTAAATTGGGATCAGTAGTATGACAATATAACATACTTCAGAATCTCTCTAAAATGATCCGCACAATCTCTACAAGGATAGAGTCGAGACAATATGGCCATCTGTATCCACAAACCAGTATATAAACCATTAGTTACAACATCCAGAAGACTTGGAAGGCCTACTCAGCAGGACTATACGAAAGTTTACACATAATATTTCGATAATCATGTGATGTACAAACTCCAAAAATCCTATCAATATGCAAAGAATGCTACAGTGACTTCATCAGCGTATAAAAATTTACATCCTTCTTGAAAACAAACCAATACAATCCTAATCTGTCCCAAAATGCACAATAAGGTTAGGCAACTGAATAGATGCAAAGGTTTTAACTCAAAATAAACAATGAGGGGCAGTTCAAGAACGGCTTAATGTATCTCATCATGAAACTTGATAATACAAGTAAATGATGCAAAGGATTGTGTTCACCAGTTCTTTTACATCTCGCTTCTGCTGCCTTGTAGGGTTATCCGGATACTGAAGAAAGTAGACAATGACAATAGAAATAAACAAACAAGAAAAAAAAAAGAATTAACGTGGACAATTAGTAGCCTTGAAATACAGATACATCACCTGTGCAGCAAGAGTATGAAGCAAAGTCCAAGTTGCTCTGCCTAACTCTTCCTTAGTCAAAGGTTTAGCCTGTCACCCATTAAAGACAGAACACAGCGATATAGGCAAAGAGAGACAATAATATTAACAATTAAATAGAATAGGCAACCAAAGGGGTGGAACACACAATTTCCATTAAAATGGTAAGTTTCAGCTCCTTCGCAGCATAAAACTATAGGGAAACCCAGTGCACAAAGGTACCAACATGTGCAGGGTTTGGGGTAGGTTCGGACCACGAAGGGCCTATTGTAGTAGCCTTACCCTTACCCTGCACCTTGCAAGGGATAGTGCTATAAGACTCCAGCTGGCAGCCACTAGGTCAGGTCAGACGGCGGCAACTCTTACCAGTTGGAACATAAAACTCTCACAATTAGATTTTGTTGAGGTAACTAATCTTAGAATGACCCATCATAAAACATGGAATAGCTAAACGGTTCTTTGATACCTTTGATGAGGAAGAAATAGGGTACAGCGAAGTGGGCTCATTCACAGAACTATCATGTGGAGGTAGACTTGGCTTTGACATCACTGAGAAAAGCGAATGTTGCTGCTGCTTTTCATTCTGTGGATCGCTGTGAGCACCCACAAACTGTAAGAACTGGGACTGAACGCACCCAATGAACCCTTGGGTGGATTTGAGAAACACTTCCCATGGATGCATAGAGATAGAAATACAAAGGAATGTAAATGTGGTCACTCAAGGCAATTCTGCATATCATGATTAAAAGGTTAGAAGCTTGTTGAGTCTTTTGATAAGACCATAAAAGCTAATAACACTGATTCATAGAACAAGACTTCCCATGGATTTATAGACATCAAAATACAAAGGCATGTACTATGACCACTCTAGGCAATTCAGAATATCCGATAAAATACACCATGGTTAATAAACTAGAAGCTTGTTGGAGCTTTTTGATCAGACAACAAAAGCCAATAACATTGATTCATATTCATAGAACAAGACTTCCCATGGATTCATAGACATCAAAATACAAAGGCATGTACTTTGGCCACTCTACGCAATTCAGCATATCCGATAAAATACACCATGGTTAATAAACTAGAAGCTTGTTGGAGCTTTTTGATCAGACAACAAAAGCCAACAACATTGATTCATATTCATAGAACAAGACTTCCCATGGATTCATAGACATTAAAATACAAAGGTAATGACCAATCTAGGCAATGGTGCGTATCCGACAAAATATACCATGATTAAAAAAAAAGCCAGAAGCTTGTTAGACTTCTTTTATTTCTATCAGACAGCAAAAGCTAATAACATTGATTGATAGAACAAGACTTCCAATTGATTTCATAGACATTCAAAAAAAATATGAAAAATAAAATATACCATGATTAAAAAAAGAAGAAGAAAATCCAGAAGCTTGTTAGACTTTTTTTATTTCTATCAGACAACAGAAGCTAATACCATTGATTGATAGAGCAAGACTTCCAATTGACTTCATAGGCATTCAAAAAAAATATACAGACTACCGTATCCAAAAAGATAGAAGCTTGGATAAGATCTTGATCAAACAGCCAGCTAATAAATTTCACAAAGCTCATAAGAAAATCGAAATGTGCGAATCAACAGAAATATACAGAAAATTGCACGGAACGAAAGATGGC
Source organism: Piper betle (assembly GCA_033002965.1). Lineage (NCBI taxonomy): Eukaryota > Viridiplantae > Streptophyta > Magnoliopsida > Piperales > Piperaceae > Piper > Piper betle. The sequence goes on from JAURVB010011077.1 coordinate 24,731, forward strand.
CTTGTGTCTGAACTGCGGCTTGGTGAAGGAATGAGAGCCCCACCTCACCTCTCTTCGCCGTCTCAGTCTAATCCGCCACCGCCGCTCGCCGGCGATGGCACAGCCATGGCATCAATCAGCCCGTACATACATATCGGGTCGGTCCGGTCCGACGTGTCTTTCCGCAAAATGGGGAGAATTTAGTAAATAATCGCATTTTAAAGTTTTTTTTAATATCCAAAAAATAATCATTTTTAAAATTTCATATTAATTGTGACAATTTTATTATTTTTTAAATATTAAGATTTATTTTACTAATACCAAAATATATAATAGATAAAACTTATAATTTTTTACTAACTTTATATATAAACATAAAAAAATTAAATGATAAATATTAAATAGAATATATAACTATATTATGGATGAGCTTATAAAGCAAAAAATATTTTTATTGAATTTTGGACAACTAAAAAGAAAATTAAATTTTAGGCCATCACAAATAAAAAATATGTAATTTTAGATGTTCAAAATTTTAATTTTAAATTGTCACATTTTATTAAAACTTAAAACATTTGTTTTATCCAATATATTTTTATTATCAATATTTTTTTAAAAATAAAACATCATTTATTATATAAAACACAGAAGAATATGTTTTTGGAAAATTTAAAGTTAAATTAAGGGTATTTACGTTAATAAAATAAATATTATGAGTAAAATATTATTAAAATATTTATCAAATAAATTTTTTTTTAGAAAATATCATAAATAACCAAATTTTAATATTTTCTATTACAAATGACCAAAATTTTAAATTTATATCCAGAATAGCTTAAGCGTTGTTCGAGTCAAATCAACTCTGTTTGTGTTCAACTCTGACCTGTATCATTTAATTTTTCCTTAAATTCAATAGATTTTAAAGAAAAATCAAATTGGAAAATTTGAAATATAATTATGTTTGTTTTTGTTATACGTAATTTAAGATAATTATTTATCAGTTTATTATGCATAAAACTATTATTGTTACCTGTAAAATCATCATTACATGACATTTTTTTATTAATTATATAAAAAATATATAAAATATTATAATTAATGCCTTAGGTAAATTCGATCTACATGGTAAAATTTTACCTTGGCGAAATCAAATTTCAAGAAAATTCCAGTTGTTACGGTTAATACGTATGGGTACGTTGAAAATTTATTAATAACCAAAGAAATTATCCTCACTTTTTTCCAAAAATGCAATCTCAATATTTTTGCAGAGTTATTGAGTTTTTTTGTAATATGCTCATTAAGTATTGTGTTTTTTAGTCTTGAACCGGTTCATGAAAATATTGAAGAACATTCAAATTATTAGAACTGATCATCACTTGCATTTCATGATCTTATATTATGGGGGGGGGGGGGGAATTGCAGTGGATGATGACCCATATGATAAAAATCAACATGTCTTGATGCTGTGATTTTTTTGGCAATCAATATATTAGATTTGCCAGTAGTAATATGAAACTTATTTTTATTCCATGACACAATCAAGCAGTAACACACAGTTGCATCACAAGCATAGCATTTTCCAAAGCAATGGACAACTCTGAAAGATTTCAGCATCCAGAATTGTATGGTACCAATCCCTGCAGAGCTGGACCTCTGAGCCGGCTGTTATTGGCAAAACTGGAAGACCAAGAACAAGAAAACTGTCAGGTTTTACCAATGGATATACTGTGAAGAAGAGTGGGAGCACAACATGTTCAAATTTCAGGGCAAAATGCTCTGCAATGGTGAAAGGCCCTTACCATTGTCAATATTGGATGAGATTTTTAATTCTAGATTACTATTGCCGTAGATAAATGCATGGGAAATGTGATTGGTCTTATACCTTGATACTGGAAACTTTGAGAAAGGACCTTCAACAGGAATTGTTCCACAAAGATCATTGTTTGAGACATCACTGTATGAATATGGAGAGATCACAAACTCATAACAGAATGCTAGCAAGGAGTATGGAAACAGCTAAGAACAAGCGAGATAAAGAAAGGGATTCACATACAAAACTGAAAGATTGGAGAGTTTAACAAGCTCTCTTGGTATCGGCCCTGTCAATCGATTGTTATTCAAACGCCTGTGATGATTGTAAAATTAACATTAATCATTGGTCTCCATGGAACAGAGAAGAAATTAGATGAACACTACTCACAAGAATCTGAGGGACTTGAGCTTCCCCAAGGACCTTGGTATGACGCCATGGAATTGATTTTCATACAGATCCAAGCTGACCAACTCCTTCAACTTCCCTAGTTCCTTAGGTATCTTGCCTCCAATTTTGTTTCCATATAGTTCTCTTTTTGAAAAAAAAAGATTGAAACAATAACTAATTTATACATCACAAAACACGGGAAAAGCTCTGATAATGAATGTGCTATCTCACAGGTATTGAAGATTGGGGAGTTGGACTAGCTCAGAACCCAGTTTTCCTGAGATGTCGGCATTTCCCAAGTCCCTGCTCACCATATGACAAAATTTTACCATATATATAGATAGAAGTAGAAAGGTACATATCTATAGACGATGAAGATGATCAAAGGAACTCAAATTTAGGATACCCACAATCGGATGACACTATTGTCGTTGTTGCAAGTGACGTGAAACCAGGTGCATGGGTTGACAAGGGTGGGATCCCAGCTCTGGAGTACGTTGTTGGGGTCTGAGAGCCTTTTTCTCAGAGCAAATAGAGCATCCCCTGCAATGAATTAGTACAGGAAACTCATCATCATCTCTGGTTACAGAAAAGGTAAATAGCAGGCCAAGAAGGGATGGAGATGATCATGTGGGTACGTACCTTCAGAATTGGCCGAAATGGTTGGGGAGTGGGAGAGGAAAGAGAGGAGGAAGAAGGATAAGAGGACTTGGAGATGGTTCGCCATGGAAAAAGACTATGAAACTTGGAAGAGAAAGAGAGCTGATATATATAATGAGAGAGTAGAAGAGTCTTCTACTTAATATTTCCACGGTAGACTTGCCTGGTTCATAATTGTGTACGTATGTAAATTGTCAACGGTCAAGCAAAGAAAAGTCTTGGTCTAATTAGAATATTTTGGCACAAAATGTAGATGAAAAATAGAAGAACATAAAGTTTATACGTGTAATGACAAATTATCAGTCTTTTATTTAATATTAACGGTGAGACCGAATGAATGATTAAGAGAACGTAGACAATAATACCTTTTATTCTTGAAATAATACAATTATCGTCGTTAAGATATTTAAAGATGGGTCATTTACTTATAATTGATTGAACCATACAACGATATTGACAGACAGTGTATAATTATTCTACTTTATAAAATAATATTATACAAAATTGAGACATCCTAATTTTTCAAATATTATTCTACTTTATTTTTATTATTATTATTATTATTAAATGACAAGATAGATTATAATGATTTAAAAATAAACTCCATTTTATAATCTTCCTGTAACGGTTCCAGTTCCTCTACGAGATCAGAAGCAGAGATGGAAGGGAAATTGGTTAAAATCAACGGAAGCCACAGATGACCTCAATTGGATAACTTAAACACCAACTTGGTACGGGGATTTTGTTAATTATTTCAAAACTAGATCATTATATGGAGGCAAGAGTGTTTATAATAGTAACCCAAGCCCACTAGACTTAAAACCATAATTGTAAAAATTGGAATCGGAATCGGAATCGATTTTCGAAGGAGTTAGAATCGGAATCGGAATCAGCTAAATAGGACAGGAATCGGTTCAGTTGATGTAATTTTCATGTTATAATGTGGTATTATATTTTATGATATTTTTTCATATTTTTTTGGATTTTTTTAAAATTATTTGGAATTAGTTATTATTTTTGACTTGAGTCGGAGTCGAGTCAACTTTTAATTACGAGAATGCCACTTATATTTCATCCCTTTCTCCCCCGCCAATTCGCAGACCAATTCGAGCCCGACCGATTCACGTTATTTTTTAAATCGGCTCGCCACCAATCCGATTTAAATCGGCCGATTCCGAATAAAATCGCCCGAGTTATGCAACAGTGCTTAAAACCACTCTTGTGAAAGCCTATTAAGCCATACAACATCAACTAGACGCTCAAGCTAAATCTTTATACTAAAATATCCTTGTAACACTATAATTGAAAAATAAATAATGATTTTTTTTACTTTATTCTATATTTTAATTAATTAAATCTCTTATTTGTAGGCTAATTTTTAATCTCTCTTTTTTTAACCGAGTAAGATGTCACACTCACTAGAGGCAACTTATATCATAGATGAAAGCAATACATGTCT